>JAULKK010000011.1:4690787-4705271 GCA_032355705.1 Rubia peregrina
TGCAAGAAGCATAATCTGACTATGAAGTTCATTTCAGCAGGTATGTTTGATGGCAATGATACAACTACACTAATTACGATATATAACAGAGACAAACCTCGCTCTCAGTATTTCCAGTCTTCTCTGATTCTTCAAGCTCCATCTCAGCAAAGAATGCCTCCAACACAAAAGCTACAACCTGAATTAAGAAAAAGAACATCAAGTATTAACTTTCACCTTAGGAGATTCTCAAAGAGCTAAAACCACAAAAGAAGTACAATAAAATACATCAAACTAATAAATGGCACGGTGAGAAAAATTAATTGCTACTTTCCTAATGAATGAAAGCAAAGGTAAAAGGAAGAAGTTCACATCTGACAATCAGGTAAAAATCTAACACTGTGTCCTGTTTGTTTGTAAGCAAAGCTTAAATGCAAGCTTCAAACATTCTCACTGCCTTCATACATTCTTAAAGGTAAAGACTTCGATAGATAAATGAAGCTACTTGGAAGATCCCGAGACATATTACTATATTGAAACTATGGGTTTTCAAACACCAGATCTCAATTTAAAATGTGGGACTGGAAATGCCAATTGAAGGGGTTCATAAGGGAGCAGAAGTTTACCAAATTTAGAAGCAGCAATACTGTAATCAGATAGAAGCTGACGAAATAAACATTAGTCCAGGGTGTTCCAGTCAAATCCACATAACTCTGCAAAATTACAGGTCCAGTATCAGAAGGTTAATGTGGAATCAAATAGCCTTGGTGAAGTCAATTGCATGATAACAAGAGGAAACAGAAAGATAGCCAAAAGGCATAACCCCGTGTGTGTGCGAAAAATGGGGAAATTATGTATTTTCCAAAATGAGTTTTAGCTGCTGGAAAACATATATGCATGCCCAATATCAAGACATCTTAATCAATTGTGCTTAACCAAAACATGCAATATTGTTAGTTTTCTCCCCCAAAATAATACGATTCGACGATTTCACTAATTGTCAACTAGTGTGTATGAAGAAAACCAAAAAATTTAATTCAATAGGACACATCTATCGTCTGTATCTTGACAACTTTAAGCATGCTGGCCAATAAAACATTCTGTCTTGGTTCGCTACAATCTTGAAAGGTGGAAAAATGAACCAAAGCTATTCCAAAATCAAACTTCCACCCTCAAAGAACAATATTGATCTTGAGCTGTTTGATATGCCATTTAGTTTGAAAAATGCTATCTACAACATCACAACAGGTCCCATCCTCTGCAACTACTGTGGACCAACAAGCAATAACATAAATTTTCGTTTGCTAGGGTATAGCAGCGTTTGATTTAAAAACAAAACGTAAGCAAGAAACATGGTGACTAAATGAAAGGCTTTTAGTGCCTTGCAAATTATTTTCATCTGTAAGTGTGAAAAGGCAAAAAGCCGAAATCGCTACCCCTGTAACAACAAGAAAACAATGTAGGGAACCAGCTGACCTAACTTGCATCTGAAGATTGATAAACAGGAAAACTAGACCTAACAAAGAACATGTGAATTTGTCAAAGCATAACATCATTAAAATGATTGCATCTACCTGCATCCAGACTTGCCAGTTCCCCATCACCAGTAAATTGAAAAGTGTAACCATTCCATTGGGATAGTCATTGAAATTGAAAAGTAAATATCTGATTTGTCAAGAAAAATCAGAGAGTGAAGGTCAATTGAGCAATTATATATGAAAAGGTATAAAAATTCAATGGACGGGTAACTTTAAGTTTGAGACACTTTGATAGTGTGGGGCCCTACATTTAATAGTTGTGGAAATAGATTCACTTTATAAGATCATGGGCTACATCACTCATCAAAAATTGGTGTTCAGATGAACCATAACATATTTAAAGAGCAAACTACAATTTTCTGAGCCTGTTTTCACGCCATTGTGTTTGTACAGATGGGTAGGGTAACATGGTAGACATTTGATGCATTACATATTTAAAGAGCTAACTACAATTTTCTGAGCCTGTTTTCACGCCATTGTGTTTGTACAGATGGGTAGGGTAACATGGTAGACATTTGGTGCATGTTATACATCTAACATAGCAAAGTCGTGGAAAATATATGTTGGGCAAATCCATTCTTTCAAGGGTTTTGAGATGGAATTAATCCTAGTTTATCTAACGATTTATTTATTTTTTGAAAAATGGTTATTCTAACAGTTAAAAACATATCATATGAATGCATGTAAGTATAACTTAAAAGACATTAGTGGATACTCATCATCGGAAAGATCAGTGCCCTCTAGTTTGGGATTTCCGAAATTGACAATCCCACCAAAGACCTGCGAAAACAAGAGTGAAAATTGTCACTAAAAAGATGTAAAAAATCAATGTTTTCCTAAGCCAAGTTTTGACACAAAATAACTAAGCAATAATGCTAAATCAAAAGGAAGTACTGCAATTTTCAGGATAATATGAGAAGGGCATGTACCTGTACACCAATGGAGCAGTAAATACACATTACACAGAATATGGTACCCAGATATGGCATCAAACTTGGTATCAGGGTCAAAAAAGTTGCAACAAATGCCCGATACTGTTGAACATGCATGAGGAGCCTAATTAATCGTAACATTCTTGCAATGAGAAGATACCGGATCCTGTATAGATTGAAACAAATTATGGTAACAAGATGGGACCCCAACTAGCAGTATATAATTAAGTAAATGAGGGATTTCCATAGTTTTAAACTGTAGATAGTCATCAACAATGGCAAGTATCTGAAAATACATGCGAGTTTTGGAGAGGAGTACTTCTATTAAGTTATGAAAAGTGAACATGATAAACATTAAGCTAAAATCCAATCAAACCAAAACTACACGTCAAAGGGTGAACCATCAACCAGAAATTTGGTTAAACTCCAAATACTTCCATCTTTTCAGAGAAAGGTCAATCAAATGATTGAAAGAACAACTTTTAGACTATGTGGGCAATAACAACGGTTTAATTTTCCCGAGAATTAGAGGAACCAGTGATGAAAATCTCAGAAAATGCAATAAGACAAGTCTTACATACCAGGATTTAGGACACGGGTTTTACATAAAATTGACTCCATCGGTGAAGTATTTGAGGCATTAAATACAAATCATAACATTGAGAAGATACTTCATGAAGGAGAACATTAGTCACCAACAAAGAAATAGCGCTTCACGGAGCATTTTTTACTAAACATCTAGAAGAAATAACAACAGATGTGAGATTATGATTAATTCACTCCTCTTGTTTTCTAAGTTGTGGTAATACACTGCATCAAAAATTACAGAAACGCATAGGACAATCTCTATGCATCTGTTGATCGCCAGGCTCCAAAGATCAAGACTATGAATCTATTTATCCAGGCTCTACAATATTCGAGGTGTTAACACAGTCCAAAAGTTATGCCAGGCAAAAGCTAGCTATGGTCCACTAGTGGATGAGTATATGAACAAATGTGGTAGCTATAAAGCCAGCTCGCCTATTAAACCACAGTTGCCTGTGTTAATTAGGTCATGAAACCAATTGACCTTGTAGTTATTTTTTTCATGATATTTGTAAAACAAACTTACCACTCCCCATTGGAAAGAAAAGTCAGACTGTTTGGAGCCACAAACGTTGTCGTTTCTCCTATAACTGCAAAAAATTACAGACAAACCTCAACATCAGAGATTAGATATTTAGATGTTAGTTACCCCATTCCAGACTTCCAGCTATCAATAGTGATGGTGTATTTGTCAATGTCCAGATGTATTTTCTTCTTATCAAACATAATAAATCACATGAAAACGGAGATTGCAACTTACCACACAGCAAGGCATTTAAAGAATGTAAAAGCACCAAAAAATCAATATAAAAAATTGGTCAAAGCTCAATGAATTGAATAATATATGATAGAAACTAAGATGCAAAAACCATTTGGAGTTTTCACTGAAAGAAACAGCCAGCAGCATGATGCTAAATCAGTTCAAGGGCTTACAAACACAGGAAAACAAAAAAATCAAAGACTTTGTATACTTTCATCATTCCTAGTTCTTGAGCAAATATTAACACAAAGACTAAAACATCCTAAGAACAATTTTGTTCTGTACATGTGAGTTTTAACTGCATGTGATACCTACTATGATCCAATGATAGACAAAGGATCATACGTTTTTTCTTTATTTTCGCGACAAGAAGATTTGAACAGTCCGCTATGTAGTCCACTGAGTCAGGAAATCAAGATTTATTGAGATGCATGTAATTGACCCAGAAAGAGTAACAAAAGTTCAAGGTTAATGGCTATCTCAACCTCAAATAAGGGGCCACAAGAGACAACACGTACAGACAACAAAAATTTACAAATTTTTTGAACAATGATAGAAATATTGCCTGACAAGTGTATAGAACAGGACTGGCATGGAATGGAAATGGTGTTAGGATAATATCTACCTATGACCAAAGTGACAATACAATCAAAACGATTTTGGCCATCCCTCCAGTAGTTTTCAGGACCATATGCATACATTTTCAGCAGCATCTCCAGGACATAAAGCCACCCTGCAAAGTCAATACAACTTCTTGAGTACTGTATACATGTAAGCTCTACCTTTACATAAGGTAAGGGTTTCTGATTCATGCTCAAAGTTGCATGCAGGATTGCCAAGGACACTATGAGATATCCTACTTGAGTTTAAAATAAATAAGGATGCTTTATTAACCATCTAATGTATGTGGCATAAAGGAGGTGAGGCCAAAGGATTTTTCAAAAAGCCTATGGAGATAAATTTGAACCCTTTCCAGACATCAGTATGAGCTCTTTAGTAGCCATAGAACATTCTTTAGAGTAAGCATCAATAATGCAGAGCTGAATATTAATGACTTACCGAAGACAAATTCAACCTTCTGCCAAGCCTTTTGAGCAGAACTGTTTGCTATGTCAAGCTGCAACAGATTAGTTGAGTTCCATGAGTTTTTTTTTACAAAAGCAAGCTAAAATCAATTTTCTAGCCCAAGACTTGCATGAAACATTAAATCCAAAGTCACTGTTCACAGTAATTTATTAATCATTAGACCATATTAAATGGCCGGACCACGCAATATCAAGTGCGTGCTACAAGTCACATGTGCATAATTATTTATTTTAGTGTAAAAATCTTCTCAAAATGGAGAACAATCATAAAAGGAGAAAGTATGAGAGAAATTTCATTTTTATCATAGATGGAGAAAGAGGTACAATGTAGACGGTTGAGTCGAATTTCAACCAATTTTTTTTGGAAAAGATGACAAGTACATAAGTTTAACTATGTTCTCCTTGTTGGGGTTAAATGTAATGGAAACTCAACCTGGGATACTAATGGGTGTTCTTTCATCTTATTTTATTTCTTTTTTTGGACAGGACTTATGGGTGTTCTAATTCAAGATATTTTCTGCCTCCTCAATCCAAATTTCAAGGGTGTTTGAATGCTAAGCCACACATGCCAAGAACTGCAGATGATGTATGACTGGACAGGGCAAAGGGGGGCACTGGTTTTTTTGTCAATTGACAGTATTCCTTGAAATAGAGAGCAAATTGTCAACAAGGTACCCACCTTTAATTGAAATTCATAGCTTGGTACCCAATTTTGGGTTGTTTTTAAAGGTACTTCCTTATTTCATTTATGTAATGAAAATGTACCTTTCAACAAATATTAGGTACCATTTTGAATCAAAAGCCATTTACATGGCATAAATGAGAAAGTGGGAACCTTTTTGAAACAAATATTAAAATGGGTAACAACTATGAATTTTGATTGGAAGTGGATGCCAGTTTGGCTATTTGCTCTTGAAACATATACATCAAAATTGGCAATTGTTTACCGTTGTTTCAGTAATGACAGCAACAAGATTCATCAGTAAAATGAATGCTACAACATAGCCAAATGCTGTACTTCTGACAAACTTCTTCAGCGTTTCAGAGGCTATAGAATGGTAGATTGATGGGCAATTTTCAAAGTATGGTACCTGTGAGGAGGAACATGGAGTAAGCATCAGTGAAAATCTTTAGTAAAGGACACCATCAACACCTTGATCAGAAACTCACTGAGGGTTCCTTCTGAAATCTTAGCGCTATGGCATTGCAAAGATCAGAAAATTCATCCAAATTAATCTGCAGGAGGAAAAAGACTGTATCAGAAAACACATGGATTGGGTACCTATAATTGAAACGCTGCAACTTGTATAGGGAGACCTCTGCACTATATAATCATTACATCTGAGAAAAAATTAAAATCTTGACACACGAAGACAATAATTTCTAATTTACATTGTCAAAAAAATGAAGCGTCCACCTAAACCCAAAAGCAAAACCGATACTATCCTTGGGGTCAATATATTGTAACAGAGGAGACATTCTTAAACCTAGAATAGTCTTTTGAAGACGTGATGAAAAAAGTTTGATTGGGGTGAAAATAAAGTAAGAGTGACCACTGACCACTAAATTTTGTTGTCCAACAAACTAACCAAATATAAAAAAGAAGAAACTGAACCTTACCAACATGAAGCCATACTTGTACAAGGCTCATGAAATTAGAAGAGTTTTAATGAAATAACTAAAAAGTGAGATGATATAACAGAAACTCGAAATGGCTTTAATGTTCATTGTCATGAAGAGGAGTAAAAAGGCATTGAAGACATTGAAATATTACAAACCAAACTTCAGAAACTAGGAGTATACCTTGAAATCATGAGTATCGTCTAGCTCGTCGAAGATTAGTTCAAAATCTTCTCTGGATATACGTGGCAATGTTCTAGAAACATCACAAAAGTACAATTTGAATTCAGGTAATTACTTTAAAACTTAGCTTAATATTCGAAATAAAATCACATATGTACCTTCAATATCAGATTATGACCGACTTTGGAAAAAGGTATTCCATTCGTCCCTCTAATAGTGTCTTAACTATAAAATATAAAAAATATGTATTCTAAAAATATGTGTTAAGATGAACGTATCAATATCTCACACGATAATTTTCATATTTATATATCTATAATTTTTTACAATTCAAGCAACATCAACCTTATTGATAAATAGTGAAGTAAGCCACGTATAGAGGGACGGAGGGATACTCTATTGTTATACAACAAAAGGCGTCCTAAAGAGCCATTTTCACCAAGTTATTCCCCCTCTCAGGTTTTGAAACAAAACAAAACATTGATGCTATGACAGTCAAAGTGTGTAACCTTCTACAGAAGGATTGTGACTGGCAAAAATGTAAGTCCGCAAACAGTATCTGTCAACAGAACTTGACCATTTACATATGTAGGGTCTAATTCACATGGAGCCATCAGCCAAACAACAATAACCAACCACAAACAAAATATTAAAAAAATGAACTCTTGCACCATATCTAGAAGTTACCTCTGCTATACTCCATATGCTAAATAGAAAATTTTCAAGTTTTGGTGGCATTCAAGTTCCCAATATTCCTTTTGTACTAGCTCATACTCAAACAGACAACCCTTGATATTTCATGGACAGAAGGTTGTTCTTAAAAACATACCTGTATTTGTTCAGTTCTTCAAACAATCGGACACACTGTTCCTTATTAAGGAATCCAAGTTTCTGCTCACCAGGAAGAAAATATAATTGATCAATGGGGAGAAGAGAACTGAAAAATGCTATATTATGTTTGCAAGCATATCAATTCACTCTCTATCTTATTGAATCCCCCGTCTGGAAAAAAATATCACTCTCTATCTTTGTGAGTATGTAAGCCAGAGAATCTTTATGAACATATGGAGTTGACTTTCTGAAAGCCCAAGTTCAATTGTGCCCAATTTGAGGCATTAATGTTTTATTGATTCACAACTGAGAAGTTATTGCCCCTTTGTCGTGCAAATTTTATCCTAGTTATAACCTCCTATATATAACCATCACTATTATGCATTTGACGTCATCACTTCTGGATACAAACTATACTCCCTTTCCGTCATCCTTATTTTCAACATAATTGAATCTCCTGCTTCATACATACATACCATGGAAGGCTTCCAAAATTATTTTGGAACCAAAAATGAACCATTTTGCTCTCAGAGGGAAAAGAAAAACCTAGTTAATCTACTAGAGGATGCTGGCAGTTGATCCATCTAAATTTAAACCTTATGTCACAGACTATTGTCTATTGAGTTCTTTATGTTAAAAATAACAAATAAGAAGACGAATAGCGTATGATTTATGAAGGTCCAATCATTTTGTTATTGGTAGAAAATGGGAACAAAAAAAGCATATTACACATAAAGCAAAAACTTATACTCACATAGCTATCCGCCAGATTAAATGCTTTGATCAGTATTCTTGTCCTCAAATGATCCTTCTGTACCACTTGTTTAGCCAGCTAAAAACAAGTTGAAACAAATATGCATAAGATTCACACTACAAATCTCTAAAACAACATGTGACCCTTATGTTGAAATCTTATTTATTTTTTGAAAGGTAATTTGATAGTTTAAGTTATACAAAACCTAATTATTAAAAGTAATATGAAATTTAATCAGGTCAGTACCATACAACCATACGTACAAACTCGAAGATATGCCAAGGGAGGTTGAAACATAAGGACAATATATGAGAGCGACAAAAGCATTCATGAAAAACTGAACATAGATGCCAGAAGCAAATTCATACCTCACTTTTAAAGCTATCATAAACAACGGCAAGGATCAAATTGGTTACAAAGTAAACACCCAGAAGCACATATACAACGAAAAAGAGAGAATACCATCTGGAAGCCCTGAAATAAAGAAAAGGTTTCATAGGTTAAATCAGAGATATGCTACAAAAACATATAGCTGCAATAAATGTATTAGTTCAAGAACTTTACTTAAAAAACTTGCACCTATGCTCTTCAATTTGCCTCATTTTTCCCAAGAGTACATTTAGTTTCTTTTGTCAGTTGATAGAGACAGATTATAGATAGAACTATGATGTTGGATTGCATCTTCGAGCATACCTTTAACATTTGGCATGCAGAAATCACCAGGGATGAATGTAAAAATAATGCACAAAAAAATACTAACTAAATGATCACTTCCATAGCTACTTACTTGTATGCAGGAATCCAAACATCTGGATTGTTGGATGTAGTAAATAAAACAAACATTTCATATAATGTTTTGCCATAGGAGGTGAATATGGTCTTTCCTTGTTCAGTGTCTTCAAAGATGACAAATGCTAACCAGCTAGAGAATAGAAGAAACAAAAGCCACAAAGCCTGAAAAAGTTGTGGATGGAATTTCAGTACTATAGCACTTTGCATGAACTCAAAATATATAACTGGTAATCTCTTAAAGAATAGCAGACTCGAAGAACAAATTTCCAAGTAAAAAAGAGGTCCATTATAGAGTTGTGGGCACACCAGTACGTTAAGGTATGTTGGAAGCATTCCAACCAATACAATGACGCTGCTGCACAACTCCCTAGTGTACAAAACAAGAATTAGTAGTCAGAGAATTATTGTCAAGTGATGAAAATAATTATAAGAAGACTCAATTGAGAGCAAACATAACAAACTTCAACTCAGGACAAACAGCAACAAGTTTGAGCTATCCAGCAGTGATAAGATGTTTTTTATGCTATTTTTAGAATCACATATGGTAATAATTAGGGAGCATGTTCCAAATCATTATAGTGTATGTATACATTCATTTAAAGCAATCCCATATGCTTTCATAATCATTTATTGGCGTACACAATAGTCAGCAATCAACTCCACTATAGGCCATTTTACCATAAGATGAAAGCAGTGAACTGTATATCCTTCTGTACTTTTCTGTACAACCTAAACTGTTGCACATTATAAGTCTCAAGAGCTTCAGGAGGAAACAGTTATAGTTTTAAGCATTGTTAAACTGTAGGTAACAAAGAGACCAAATCATATGAGCAATGACTTAGATGCTATACTAACAAAAGGAAAAAAGTTAAAAAGGCAACATGTCATACCTAATGCTCAAGATGAAAAATACAACCCGAATATACGGCGCAATTCTAAATGGGAGATAGTTGAAGGCCACGGGAGAGAGATAAAGACCAAAGACCAATAGATCAGCCACCATAATTAACAACAAAATGACCTGAAAAATCAACAAGAAGGATTGTTGATTAATTTAACACAAGCAATTTTGTCAGTTACACAATCCTGCAAACAACAATTTTGCTCGCTAGTTCAGGAGATTCGAATACAAAATTATCATTTAATACTTTCAAATAATTAAGGTGAATGAGTACCAAAATCCTTCTTATCTCTTTCAGTTAATCCTTAGGATCACCAAACTCATGCGAGTTGCGACACCTAAAAACGAGAAAGTGGATAGTACAAAGTTGAACATATATTAGCATGCAATGTTCCACAAACCATTATCAACAGGAAGGCAGTATTTCAAGCATTCTTTAATCCATCTTTCTCAACTAATACACCATTGCTGGACCACTTCCAGACAGGCAACTGTAAGGATGTCATTGGCAATGAAGTGCAAAAGCTTGATGCTAGAGATTGCTAATCTAAAAGTTCTACAATCAAGACCCACTTAAATCAGTGTAGCCGAGTTACACTTCTGAATCATGCCAAGTCTGATGGAGTTGCTTGAGAATACAGTAATAAAGTTAGCCTGCCCATAAAGCTTTTTTGCTTGCATCAGAAAGACAAACACTTCCAGTTCATGCCCCATAACAAACTGAAATAAAGTCCTTTTGTACCTTCCACATCCACACAGCTATGTTTTTGCATTTCACGTACCCGTTCAGAATACAGCACCCAGATTTTACTATGGATGACATCGGCATTTAGAATTTAATAAGGAAAACCCCATTACTTAGAACTCTTAATTTTAAAAACTTTACTCTCAAGCATCAGGAAGTTAATTATAAAGCCTTGCAACTCAGGATACATCCTCAAGATAATAAAAAAAATTAACTATTCGATGGCAATTAAGGAAATCTAGCCAATCCAATATGCACTAAGAAAATCAGGAGAAATTTAAAAAGATAACAGGTAAAATTTCCAAAAACAGGTACCTTCAGCCTATTTAGCAAACTCTTCCAGTAAATACTAAATCCTTCATATGATATTGGAAAAAATATGTGCACTATCAGAATAAGAAGTGTTACAACCTGCAACCAGAAATACAAAAGGCAGAGATAGAGAGATATATGAGATTTCAGTATCGAAAATCCATTGTAAGCATCTACGATAGGGATTAAATACGTACACTAAGTAGATGAGCCTATGTATTCCTTCATAGAGGAAAAAGGGGAAAACCCCGGTTAAAGAACATATAATGGAACGAATCTAGCCCTGAGTTGAGTAATGGCTACCGGGTCGTCCAGCTGGAGGCATAGAGTTAGTTATGAATTTCCAAATACGAATATGTTCAGAACTCACACTTTGGAGAGCATGTCTTCTCTTTCCAGAATGAGCAACTCGGAAAATTTGTCCATTTTAAATGCTCCACCGTGGAATTTACAGAAAGATTGGTGCAACTTATGTGGTTTAATACGCATCCACTACTTATCAAAATATATTCAGCACCAATTGATGGATAATTAATTGATTATGAAGCAAAACAATCATTGATTCTCATGCACAGCTTTCTCCTCATGATATTATTCAAAGACAATCCCAAAAGTTTACACAACTAAAGCAAATAGACACACACATACAGGTGACAGAGATCTCATCAGTAAATTTGGCTTTTTGTACATACATGGACGGGGGCACTAGAATAGAGTCATAGAGACATGTCAAAATTGTCACTGTGAGGCAAAAAAGGATTTCCCTTAAGCTTTTGAAGTTAGTAAGCCTTAACTCCATCTTCTACTAATCTACTTGCACAATGTTGCTTTCTTAGCAAATCATCCAGCGGGGAGAAAGCAGAAAAAGGTCAGCTACATGCAGATAGTACCTCATATGTTATAGACTCAGCAACAGTGAAATAAGGGAGCTGTCCTAAGAAGAAGTAGTCTCTATCACTGCACGAGTATGAAGAATACTTGTAGCACCACAATGGTTTCTGCATTGATTTAAAAGACAGCCAGGCAAATACAATTAAGCAAATGTCAAATAAAAGCGTCTGCATATGTGGACAAAAAACAAGCAAAAGGCACACCGACCTCAAGGAAGTTGAGAATAATCATAGCGAAATAGTTGAGGGTCCATAGAATATCAAACCGAATGAACATGAAGTAGTATTTTGCTTTACTTCCAAAGTTCGACTGATCAAGAAGCTCCTCGGGTAGTCCAATACCATCCTCAGCCTGAAACAAAAATTAAGAATAAAAAGTTTACAGTGTATTCTGGGGGAAGCAGTTAAGCTAAAAGCATGCTGCAGGATATCAAGATAAAAAGAGAAAGAGAGAGAATATTCGTAGAAAAAGAAAACATACGAGATCAACCAGAGCAGCAGCCTTCTGATAGGGATCTCCATGAGTAATAGCGTCAGATCTGCCATGAATAACCCTTCTTCTACCTCCACCGCTACTCTCCCCTCCCAAAAGAGCTGTCTCCATCTTCTCACTACACTGCTCGCCTTTTTTTTGGCTTTGTCTCAAATTCGGGTGAAAATGTTCGTTACAGTTTTGGTTTTTTTTCCCGATCCAGTTCGTTACAGTTTGGAATAAAATAAAAAAAATGCAAGGGATAAATCACAAAAAGTAGACTGGACATACTATAAAATAGTAGACTGATAGTGAGTGGGAAGAGATCGGGGCGGATTGTATATATGTGGAGGTGGCAGCAGTCCAAGTGGGGTCCTAATGATTACGATTGATTTTGATGTACTGGAAATTGGACATGGCACGGATGATCGTGTCGGCATGCCAAACTTTTTTTCGGGATAAATACGGTTATAATTATCTCTTTATGGTAAAAGTGTCAATATAATCTTTCAATCTCATAAAGTGTCAATTTAATTAAAATTATTTACTCCCTCTGGCTTTTAATATTGGCCTCGTTTGACCGTAATTTTTTTTCATGACATGTTTGACCATCGATAACTTTTGTTATATGTAATAATAGACATCATGTGAAATATTTTTGGATTCTCCGTAACGTGTAGTTTCTGAAAAGTAATTTTATCGTTTGTTATTAGACACAACTAAAGTTATCGATGGTCAAAATGACTTGAGAAAATGTCCAAAAAAAGATGACAATGTTAAGAAACCAGAGGAAGTATATATTAATAATGTAATCCATTTTTTTACAAAATTAAAATATAATTTTTTTTATTTTTTATGTAATGAATTTTAAAATATTTTATAATCATACTTTTAACCATGACTTTATGTTTATATTTTCAAATGAAATAAATTAATTGTAAAATTTGAGTAATACATGATCGAAGTCGAATATCAACAAATAAAATTTAATTTTCACCGAATATTATTATATATACTACTTATTCATAATTATATAAAATAAGTAATACATAAATAAGTAATGTATAAAATAAGTAGTATATAAAATTTTATTGGGTGAAAAATAGAGTTTATTTATTAATATTCTACTTCGATCACATATGACTAGAACACAACATTTAATTTATTTCATTTGACACATGACTAATTCAAAGGGTGACACGTGGTAAGGGTGGCACGGTTAAGAGGTGCTATGTAGTAAAACTAACCCCGCGCCGATGCACGAATTTATGAATAAAAAATATATAATACAATTTATAACTCTAATAAGTAATATTTTTTATATGTGTATGAAAATTACACACAGCGCAACATTTAAAATAAAACTATTTATTTATTAATATTATAAAATATTTATTTTAAAATTTGTTAACTCAACATAATTAATTACTTTAAATAGAAAATATTAACTATTGTATTAGATTACTTTATAATATAAAAAATACAGTGATAAAAATATGAAATATTAGTTGATAATAAATCAATAATTATTTAATTATAGTTATAAAATGATCTTTTAAAAGGAAATATCAAAAGTATTCTTAGTTATAAATAGAGGTATAGATAACATTATATATATATATATATATATATATATGAGTCCGTCTTTTGAAAGACGGTTTTTCCATAAGTCATGGAAAGATAAAGGTTTAAAGTATAAATTAGAACAAATAAAGATAAAATTTTCGAGTCACATGAATTGAGTTATAAACTTTATAACTACTATACGTTGCATAATAAATTTTTAATATTACAACTAAGACCTTTAACATTTTATTATTCTTATTAAACCCCGTCTTTCCATAAGCCTATGGAAAGATGGTCTTTCCCAAAACTTTGCCTATATATTATATATAATGTATAAAACATAATTTTAAAAGTGTCCATCTCTTGAAAGACGATCTTTCCATAAGTTATGGAAATACCAAGGTTTAAACTGCAAATTTGAAGAAATCAAAATAAAAATTTTGGATTGTATTAATCAAGTCATAAACCTATCACTCCTAAATGTTGCATAATAAAATTTTAATATTGCAACTAAAACCTTTTACCTTTCTATAATTTCA
>JAULKK010000011.1:4735298-4768316 GCA_032355705.1 Rubia peregrina
ACAAGAGAATAAACTATGTAAACTAGCACTTGGGGAGTATTTGTGTAACATGATCAATGTTGTTTCAATCCTCGATTCCATCACATACAAGAACTATGAATCTATTCTAGTGTTTATGACACGTGGTATGGTGGATGGTCAACACTTTCCTATAACGATCATGTAGGGTGCACAGGTAATCTTCCCGCCTACTATGCAGATCACAATCTCTCCCGTGCTATTTTGTCTCAGGCACTACACCACGAATGCTTCTCCATAGGCCAAAAAAGGCAAAGAGGGTGAATCACCTTATTGATGGCTTTAGGGTTGCAACGATAACCCTAGTTTTCTACTATAACTATCTCTATCTATAACCCGTCGGGCTAATTTTCCAGCTAAGACTAGTGTATGGTCGATTGTAATGTTGACTCAAAAACCCACATGCACACACCTGTACGGTTCCGGACTATCATTTTCCCAAGCACATCTAGGTTTCCTTCCCTGGGAATACCAATAATTGCACCAACATGAAAGTAGGCTATGGTGTGTGCCATTCTTAGTGTGACAATCATGCAATTAATAAGAACATGAAGAAGAATCCAACACAGTAATCATAAAAATATTGAAATAGGTAGATCTGAGGAATCTCACAAAACAAACATTAATTCATGAATACAAATACAATACCTAAGTAAATAAACTAATCCTTAAGAATTGAACCCAAGTATTTCATTGGATTCAATGCCTTTGGGAAAAAGGAAAATAAAGTGATAAAGAGAAAATATTCTAGAGAGAAGGAAGAGTTGCTTTCTCCCTCTAACCTATTCTTGAAGTTTAAAAATGAGCACAAACTTAAACCCTAGTAGACATAGGTCCATATATATAGTAATAGAAAATTAGACCTTGAAAAAGGCCCAAAATAGGCCTAAAAACCCTAGAAGCCGCAGTTTATGCGGCCAGTGGAAAACTGCACGTGCCTTGCAGCCTCGTGCTAGCGTGGGACCGCATGGTCTGGCACAGGCCGGCAGCTGGTGCCCTATTTTGAAATTTTGATTGCGTTCCCATGTCATTAGTCATGACCTGTTGGCTGGAAGGACTTTTTGCTCAGTTGAACAGCGTAGGCCATGTCATTTTTCACACCCCACGGGTTGTTCTTCACATTTGGAACTTGAAACGACATGAACCGTGTGAAACGGCGCAGTCCACATCCATACTTAACTGTTGGAGTGAACTTAGGGATCTAGCAGCATGGGTTGTGCTAGGCTGGGTTGGCCCGTGCCGGCTACTTCGTGCAGGCTGGCCGGCCGGCCGGCTGATTCAACCGGTTGACGCCGTCCTTCATTTTTGACATTTTTGAACTTTAACTCCATCTTTTCTGTCTCAATTCCATCTACTACCATGCATTTTAAGTATGTGGACTTCTATCGATACCATTCTCGTGAATGGAATTCAATATCTTCTATCGATCTTGCGAATGGCCTTCAAATATCTTCCACTACCCTTACGAATGACCTTCTACCAAATGGTGTCAAAATACTCACGAGCAACCTAATAATAAGCTCAGAAAGGAAAAATATAGATGCTCATGAATGAAAAGTGTCCATTTGATTCAGTTAAGTCTACAAAACTCGGGATTTAGATAAGAAAACCAATAATGGCCAACCTAATAATGTCATGTAAACCTAACTAAAACTAGAAATAAACCAAACAAAACATGATTATAAATGTGTCTATTTCTTTGTTTAACGCATGCACAAAGGTGCACATCATTTAGAGTCAATGGGAGTTGAGACCAACTTGCAATCATAATGATTAAACCTTCTAAGGATTTTCTCAATGTAATTAGATTATGAGAGCATAATAGATCCTTGGTTTTTCTTTATTCTAAGTCCAAGGATAACATCAGCCTCTCCCATGTCTTTCATATCAAATTTGCTCGAGTTCAACTTTTTTGTTTTCAAGACTTGTTTTAAGTCTGAACCAAAGATCAACATGGCATCGACATACAAGCAAATTATGGCATCTTCACCATTTGAATACTTACTGTATATGCATTTGTCTGATTCATGTATTTTGAATCCACTAGCAAGTATCACTTGATAAAATTTCTAATTCCATTATTTTGGAGCTTGTTTAAGTCCTGAATTCACAAGTTTACACACTTTGTGATCTTGTCCTGATACTACAAACCCTTCGGGTTGTTTCATATAAACTTCCTCATCCAATTCACCATTTAAAAATGTATTTCTAACATCTATTTGATGAATAAACCATTTTTGGATTGATGCTATGGCAAGTAGTATCCTTATAGTAGCTATTATTGCTACTGGAGAATAAGTATCAAAGTAATCAAGGCCATATTTTTGTGTAAAGCCTTTGGCTACTAGCCTGGCTTTGTACTTATCTATGGTTCCATCCACCTTTAACTTCTTTCTGAAGATCCACTTGTAATTAATTACTCTGGAACCAGGTGGTAAATCCTTGAGTACCCAAGTATTATTACTAAAGATTGAATCCATCTCATCATTGATATCTTCTTTTCAAAATGGAGCATCGTGAGATGTCATTGCTTCATCAAATGTTTTGGGATCTATTTCAGAAATGAAGCAATAGTGTATTTTATTACTCAACTTATCTCTTGTATCTTCTATAGGATGAGTAATAAAATCTAAACAAATGATTTAGCCTTTTTAGCTCTTTTACTCCTTTTCAAATTAATGACTTCAATTTTGTCATTTGGGTTATTTAATGCAGACTCACTATGTTTTGAGTCATTTCCAACATTTCTTGGAACTGATGTAAATCTTTGTTCATCAAAGATTGCATCTCTTGACTCTATTATAGTATTGACCAAAATAGAGTCATTTGGCTCAATAGCCACAAATTTTTAAGCTTTTCTATTATGTGTGTAGCCTATAAAGATGCATTCAACACCTCTGTCTCTTAACTTTCATTTCTTAGGTTCAGGGAGTCTTACTATGGCTTGACAACCCCAACTCTTAAATGATTGAGATTTGGTTTTCTTTTATGCCAAATTTCATATGGGGTTATTGAGTTTCTTTTATTAGGAACTCTATTGAGTATATAACAAGCTGTAAGTACTGTTTCACCTCTAAAGCCTTGACTAAGGGCCGCAGTGGACATCATGGTGTTAACCATTTCCATCAACACCATGTTCTTCCTTTCAGCCACACCATTTTGTTGTGGTGTGTAAGGAGCTGTCACCTCATTTTTAATTCCCGTAGTTTCAAAGAAATATTTTTCAAAGTATTCACAACCTCTATCAATTCTAAGGCATTTTATTGGAAAGTCACATGCAAGTTCAACTTCTTGTTTATAATTTTTATACATTTGCATGGCTTGATCTTTAAAATGTAACAAATACACATAACAATATCTTGTACAATCATCAATGAAAAGTGTAAAATACTTGTTGCCTCCTAAACATGGTGTCACATGAAGATCACATAAACCACTATGTACTAACTCCAATTTTTTTGATTTTCTTTCAATTTGGGGAAATGGTTTTCTGGTGATTTTTGTTAATATGCAAGTAGTGCATTTTCCATCATCATTTTGCAAACATTTTGGTAAATAATTTGGCAATCATTCATGATCACATAATGAATTCTTTTATAGTGAACATGTCCAAGCCTATTATGCTACAAATAGAAGAAGACTCAATCACGTAAGCAACATATGCATTCATTTTTTTGTGTGGATATGCATAACATTGAGTTTGAAAATCACACCACAAAGATACCCTTTTCCCACAAACATCCCACCCTCGAAGATTACAATTTAAAACCATACTTGTTAAGAAGACTAGCAGAAATCAAAGTCTTTCTAACTTCGTGAACGTATAATACATTAGTGAGTGTAACAAATTTTCCAGAAGTAAACTTGAGTAAATCTCTCCTACGCCTTTTATTGGTGCAGTTGCAGAATTTCCCATAAAGACAACATAGTTATCACCTTCTACATTTTGCAAAGTTTTGAAAAAAAAAACTCTTATTCTTGAAAATGTGCCGGTAGCACCCAAATTAATCCACCAAGAAAAGTCTTCATCAACTATGTTGATTTCAGATATCATGGCCAAAAGAGGCGTTTCATCATTTCCTCCATTTAAGGATTTAGAGCATTTCTTCTTAAGAAGCCTTCATTCATATTTGTAGTGTCATTCCTTTTTGCAATAATAACACTTACCTTTTTCTTTTGAACCTTTGCATGGCCAATGCCATTTGGACTTGATACTTTGGCCTTCTTCAATCATATTGATTTTGGTGTTTGACTCTTTTCCTTTATCATCATCCTTTTGCTGAGGATTTTCCTGCAAATGAAACTCTTCCTCAACACGAAGAGAGTTAGCCAAACTTTCAAGAAAAATCTCTTCTTTCTTATGTTGGCGATCTCTATTGAAATCTTTCCAAGATTGAGGGAGTTGATCAATCAAAGCTCCAACTATAATTGATTCATCCATGTTAAGGTTATGTTGGGAAAAGTGATTAAGCATTTTTTAGATTTTTGCAAATTGTTACATCACCACTTTGTTGTCTACCATTTTGCAATTAAAGAAAGACGAGACTAATAATTTCTTACAGGTAGAATCTTCTCTCATGTATCTTGCCTCTATCTTTTCCCAAAGTTATTTTGTAGTCAACATTGAGTGGTAGACATCAAACAAGTTGTCACACATTACATTGAGAATATGTCCCCTACAGATCTCATCGTTTGTCTCTCATTTTTTCTTCTTACGAAGATTATCTAGTGTTTCTTCATCTTCGTTGCTGGTTTAGGAGTGATAAGGACTGGGCCACCTTCAGTGCAGTCAACAAGAGATGCACTCTTTTCTTCCATCAAATGTAATTTCCTCCAACAAAGCAATCAAGTTTAACCACGTTGGATGAAAGATCCTTGACATTTCTTTCCATGTTTATGGTTTGGAGATAAAGCCTTAAGATTGTTAGGTATAAAGTGTGTTTTTACCAATCAAATGGAAACAAGAAAAATGAGGAGATAACAAAAGATAGATATATATTAGTGAATTGATGTGCACTATTATGCATGTGTTAGCCGATGCACTTAATGCATTTATTTTCATCTTTTGTTTGGATGATTGCTAGTTTTAGGTAGGTTTGCACGGAAAATGGTTTAGACGACCACTTTTGGTTTTCTTGTATAAACCCCACATTTAGTAAACTTAATTGGAACTAATGGACACTTGGTATTCACGAGCGCCTAGATCTTCCTCTTTGATATTCATTAGCAGGTTGCCCGTGAGTACCTTTTCATTTTCTCTTGGTGGAAGGCCATCCGCGAGGTTGGTAGTAGATATTTGAAGGCCATTCGCAAGAATGCTACAAGATTTCAAAGGTCATTCACAAGGATGGTAGTAGATCGAAGGCCGCAAACTTCAAATGGTGGTAGTAGAAGGAATTGGGACCAAGAAAGGCGGAGCTAAAGTTCAAGAAGGTCAAAGAAGAAATGGAGGGATCATTGTTTGAGGTTGCACGGAGTTCTGGGAAAAATTTGAGAAGAATCAACACTTGAAGGTTTCACCATTGGATCTCGAGCGCTATAAAATTAGCTACAAGAACTCCTAAATCGGACCAACAGTTCACCCATAGTGGAACAAAGAAGTTATCCATGCGAACCAGCCACGGCAGGTACAGACCGTATATGCTTGGCGCAGACTGAAAGCTAGCATGACCTGCACCAACCGGCACAGGCTGTGCCAAGGGGCCTTGGCACGGGTCGTACAAAAATCCAGCACGAGGCCCCTATCTTTTCACTCAAAAATTATCTAAGTATGAGGTTGGCATGTTCCGTTTTACACATCCTGCACTGTTTCAAGTCACTAATGCAAAGACCAGCCCATGGGGTGAGAAGAATAACGTGAATGTGCCGAGGTTCTGAGAAAATCAAGGTTTCAGCCTACAGGGCGCACAAAATGATGTGTGGCGAGGATTAGAAAAGAATAAAATGAGGACCTGGTCGACATACCCTGGGTGATTCAAGGTGCGCTGGTACGACTGGCACAGGCCGAGCCAGGACACGCGCCCCGCACTGGCACGGACCTATGGCGGCTGCTAGAGTTTTGGCCACTTTTGGCCTATTTTTAGGCCCAATTCCCTACTACTATATATGGACCTTTGTCTGCTAGAGTTTAAGTTTATGTTCATTTTTAAATCTTAGTAGGTGGTTGGAGAAAGAAAACACTCCCACTTCTCTCTAGCTTCTTTTCATTTCATCGTTTCATCTTCTTTTACCCGAAAGTGTTGAATCCAATGAAATACTTGGGTTCAATGCTTAGGGAGTAGAGATCTAACTTAGGGATTATATTTGTATTCATGTGTTGATGTATATTTTGTGATATTTCTAGATCTACCTATTTCTATGTGTTTTTTTATCATTATGTTGGCTTGTTCTTAATATTCTTAGGAATTGCATGAAAGTCACACTTTGTTGGCACACAATCGAGTCTACTTTCATGTTGGCACACTATTGTTACTCCCTAATTAAGGAAACCTAGCTGGGGTGCAATAGTCTGAAACTGGGCGTGTGCACGAAAGTTACCATTGTTAATCTTCACGATCGACCAAACATATAGTTAGCCGACCAAAGAGGTCCGACGGGTTGCGGGTACAGATATAATAGGTAGCAAACTGGGGTTACCTTGTTAATACTAGAAGCCATCAATAAGACGGCTACTTCCTTTTCCTTTACAGGCCTAGGGGTAGTTTCATTCGTGGTGTTCCACCCGAGACTTAATCGCCCGGGGGAGAAACAGACCTGCACAATGTGTCATAGCCATTTTTGCACTCCCCTAGTTACGGAGGCGGGACTAATGGAAGATTTTATACGTGTACCTCTGTGTGACAGATAGGGAAAGTTTTTACCATTGTCCGCACCACGTGCCACAAACACTAGAATAGGATTGAGTTCTTTTATATAATGAAATCTGTGATCGAAATAACATCAACCATGTTACACAAATATTCCCCGAGTGCTTGTTTATATTTTTTATTCCGTTGATTGCATGCTTGTAGTTAATATTTGAACCCCCCCCAATGGTTATTTTCACAATACTATTTATTCTTAACATGTGGTCAGATTGACTACCCGACCATGGTTGTGTTTAGTAGATTACTAGATTCCTAACATCTTTGTGGATGACCCCGGTACTTGCCACTATCTACCATTCTTGGTAGTGTAGTAGTAACAACGGGAGCAACATATAAATATTATCTTTGACCCTTAATAGCTTCTGGCAGCCTCCTCTCTTGTTTAATGATGATCGGGAGGGGGTGGGTTATGAATCTTCAAATTGCGCACTAAACACTTTCCTTAAGGCTTTATTTGTTCCCTTTTGTGTGCAAATAATACAGAACAAATATCCTCTTAGGATAAGATGAAGTAAAAGTGGAAAAATTTTGCACTAAATTTCCAACACCAAAAACAACATAATGAAGAGCAAGAACCTTAGAGAATGGAAGGCATGTTTTTTTTCTTTCTTTTCTTGTGTTGTGCTATAGTGTAGCATGTCTAGAATGACAAAGGAGGGCTCCTTTTATACTTGTCCCGGAGAGCTTGACATTGATGTTTTTTCTTTAATTTCATGAGTTGAAACTCTTCCATAAACTCAAAAAAAAAAGTTTCATGAATTCATAGGATAATTAACTCACTTGATGATAACACTTACTTTGATCTTTAAACTAGTATCAATTACAAGAATTTACCACTTGTTTAATGTCAAGTAACTCATGCATTACATATGTCTTTCAATTCTTAAAAATATCTAACAATGTTGCATGTTTGCGATTTAGTGAAACACAAAAGGCTCCAATTGTTTGCAAGCCATTATTTTACTTGCAGTTTAACCAAATTGCAAAAGGCTGGTTGTAGATGAAAGGTGGACTAGGTAGTACTCCCTCCATCCCACGAGTATTGGCATATTTACTTTTTCACAATCTTCAATGATCATATTTGACCGTCATTGTCTCTAACTACATACAACAATTTTGCATAAAAAATTATATTTAGAAAATATATGTTAAGATGAATCCAACAATGTCTCACATGATACATTTATTATAAATATATTAACTTTATATTTAGGGTCAAATTTTACCAAGTTTGACTTGGAAAAATGAACTACGCCAATACTCGCGAGACGTAAGGAGTATATATTAGAGTTAAGTGCTAAAATGAACATGACTTTAGGCTGAAAGTGCCAATATAACCTTGTAGTCTCAGAAAGTTCCAATCTAACCTTTGACTTTGCTGGCTTATTATTCAATTTTTGGATGGTTGGATTTTGTGAAAAAAGTCAATTTTTCCCTTGAATTAAAAAATAAATAAAAAATCAAATGATGAAAATTATGCCGCTTCTCATTTCTATTTTCTTTCTTCCCCGGAAGACAACGCACAACTCTTCGTTCACTATGTCATCGCCACCAGTGACCACTCCACCGTCTTAAGAATCGTTTCCTCTCTGTCGCGTCTCATCAACCTCTCACCGAATGTGGATTCCCTGTCTCAGGATTCACTGTCTCATCAACCCCTCACCAAATCACCTCCGTGCTTAACCATCGCAAGCTAGGGTTCAGGGAAGAAAACGGGAGAAATGGAGGTGTTCTGGAAAGCTAGGGTTCGGAGGTGGTGGGGCTAGGACAGAAGAAGGGAGCATCGGCGGTGGTAAAGGGGATGATATAGGTATGAGGGTGGTGGAGGATAGGGTTACCAGCGATGGCGGTTGTGGGGTTGGGGAAGAAGAAGAGAGCAGCGACGATGTTGAAGGAGGAGATATGAAGAATGGTCGTGGCAGCAAGGGTGGCGGAGGCTAGGGTTACTGGCGGAGGCAGTGGCGGGGGCTGGAGAAGAATAAGGGAGCAGTGTCGATGGTGAAGGGGAGGAGAGAGGGAGGAGGGTGGCGGCGGTGGAGGGAGAGGATAACATAGGGTTGTCGGCGGCGGCAGAGCTTTGAAGAAGAAAGATAAGGTTGTCATAATCGTTTTTTTTTCATTTCATTTCCTTGTCTTGCCTGAATTCATTTGGTCAATGGCAGAATTATGGAGTTTGGTTATATCGGCATAATTTTAAAAAAAAATAGAGTTAGATTGGCACTTTAAAAACTTAATTAGGGTTAAATTTACAATTTCTGAGATTGCATGGTTATATTGACATTTTCAGCCTAAAGTTACGGTTATAAAATGTATTTATCTCTACATACTTACACTAGATAATATATGTGCCAATGCACGTATCTATGATCAAAAATCTATAATATAACATAATTTATAATTTTAATAAATTTTATACAATGTAATAACTTTTTGTCATATTTATATGAGAATTATACTCAATGGAGTATATAAAATAATTTTATATTTTTAATATATATTTAATTTTTTAAAAAAATTGACTCAATGTTGTTTGATATATAATAATTAATTATTTATATTTAAATGAAAATTATCTATATGTTTACATGGGAAAGTGTTATGTGTTAACGATTGTATAGAAATACTTTATGTTATAAAAATTATACTGATAAAAATATGAAATATATGTTGATAATGAATCAATAATTATTTAATTAAAGTTATAAAATTACGTATCTTTTTAAAAAAATCAAAAGTGTTTTAAATTATAAATATGATATAAAGATAACATATAACATGTAAAAAAAATACTAATCTAACTTTAATAATGTGGTAACCAACTTTAAAATTTTAGTTTAATATTTAAGCAACACAGTGCATAAGTGAAAAACAAATTATATATTTAAATAAAAATAGTATAATGTATTTTGTAAAAATAGAAAATAAATTTTTTATAGTACTAACCTTTAAAAATACATTGATACAAATATGAAATATACAATGAGTCCTCTTTTAAAAAATGGTCTTTCCATAAGCCATGGAGAAGAAATGAAAATAAAAATTTTAAATTGCATTAATCGGGTTATAAACGCATAACTACTGCACGTTGTATAATAATTGTTGAAATTGCAACTAAAATATTTTATCTTTCTATTATTCTGATTAAATCTCATCTTTCTATAATCCTATGAAAAGATGGTGTTTCTCAAGACTTTTTCATATACAAATGAAAATAAATCAATAACTTTTATAATATAATATACTATAAATATAATTTATATTTTGAATACGTAATAAATTTTCATTGTATGTATATGAGAATTGGCAAAAATATTATGGGAAAAAAACAAAAGAATGAAAAGAAAGAAATAAGAGGAAAAATAATTCCAAAATAAATATCGGAACATGCACATTATACATAGGTGTACAATGTAAATATACAGTTCTGTAACACTAAACTAATTGAAGTAGCAACTGAGCCAGCAATATGCACCACTTCAAAATTCTTCATTTGGTGATCATGCAATCATCAATAGCCTTAGCCAATTCCATACTTCCCATATCCAAAATTTCTTTTGTTGATCATGCTCGGAAACCTGAGCTCATTTCCTTGCCAATCAGTATATTACTTGGATGGTAATCCAAAAGTTCCGATGTGTAAAACTGAAAGAAAAAAAAAGTTAAAATATCATTCAAGGTTAGACTGCCCAAAATTGTAATAATCAACTTTCACAGGTTCTTCCATTAAAGCTTACGTTAAGCAGCATCTAAAAATTGCCACCCATCCAAAAAAAAAGCAAAAGATATTCTTGTAATTTGCAAAAATCACATTTACAAGGGGTTCGCCTGTACATTAAATGCCAAAACAAAATAATCAGGATAACTTACCCATAAGTAGGGAACCATGTTAGGGAACTATGATAGAAGAACCTGTTCAAAGGGAAACCAAGACAAATTTATAGTATGTATATGAATTACGATGAGTTCACATATTGTCTACCTTGTTGGAGCAATGTTTTTCTCTCATTACCAACTTCCTTCTTCAACTTGAACGCTAAAATCCTCATCTTCTTCTCCAGTCACACCAAATCCACGATTTTCTTGGAGATGATTCACCTCTCCTGTAAAAAAAACAATTCTTGACCTGATAAATCACACAGTGGATTTTTATCATTGCTAAAAGCATCAAGAACATATTTTTAACCTTGTTTCTAGCAGTTCCATGAACTGTATACCTCTAACCAAGAGTTTATTGACTATGCAAAAGCCCAAAAAAGTGGATGCATTGATAACGCAAACTGAGTCTTTCTTATCATCAATATTTGTCCCTAAAGCCTCCATATTAATTTCTTGACCTTTTGAGAAAACACAATAAGAAAAAGACAAATGAATTGACAATATCATGTAATACCATGCATTTTGAACAGAGAGAATCATGAGAGTTCACATTATAGATTAATTGACAAATGTGTGTGAGGCAACATGAAACTTTCTAGGCTAAGCATGTGCATTACCTTGAAGGCACTCCATTCTATTGCGTAACCAAAAACATGAATTCCACATCAAACAATAAAGCCTAATAATACTAAGCATACTAAAGTACGCAGACTATTAGTCGTGCCAATGGTTCAACAGTATTCAAAACAACGTATTTCTTAAACTCCAAAGAGACAATTAAGCAGAATAAGAAAGCAAAACACACACTATTTTTATTCGAGTTACATAATCCACAACCAAATTACACACAGAGAACATATAAAAAATTTAACAAAGAAATTTAATAGAAGCATTCAAGAAGTTGAAGCAACAGGATCCCACCTAGAGAGCATTGCGTGATCAATAAGGGTTCACAAGAATCTTGAGAACCCAAGTTAATCAGCGATCCAACCTCTGTTACAGATAAAGAAAAATTCTAAAGCAGACAATTGAGGAATTCGTTAATAACATTAAGCAAACAAATATAGGAAGCTGATGCGCCACCAAACCGCCGGGGATAATTCACAAGCTTGCTTTCCTGGAATCTGCGAGACAAAACCCCCGGAGTTATCCTGGGAAAAAATCTCTGATGATAAAACATATATCTTCCTTGAAATTAGGAATGAATAGTTGAGTGAATAGTGTTACCTCTATCCTTATATATGTCAGAATGCTAGATGCAAGTAGGATTAGGTAGGGTAATTGTTTTGTTTTCCTGTGGAGAAAGTACTAAGGCTTCCCCCTGGGGCAACCCAATGATTATTACACAAAAGGATATAAACCAGAAGGTAATTTAATGGACCTGGGCCGGCGGGATGGGCACTGTGGCCCAGCAATATTAACATACTATCAATAAACCCCCAGAAAGCTGAATGTTTGACCTTCGAATCCTTCTTAGGCCATAGGTACGACCTTCGAGCCTATCGTTGGTTAAGGGTTCGACCTTCAAATATTTTATTGGTTAAGGGTTCAACCTTCTGCTTTCTTTATTAGCTAAGGGTTCTACCTTCGAATCTTTTATTGGTTTAGGGGTCAAACGTGGCTCTCTTTTGCCTGAAATGGGAGGCCTTAATATTACAGTACAGGGAGACCACGACTCCATGGCACGAACAAGCCTCAAACAACAGAAGGGGAAAGAACACAGAGCGCGTGCTGCATCCTTGCCTCCTTGGGCAAGTGGCGTCCGTTTAGATACCGCGCGTGCCCTTTCTCATTAATGAGGAGAATTTTTTCTCAAGCGGGCTCTTTATCCCACGTTCTTACGCCTCTTACTTAATCTTTTTCCAGCCCGAGGTAATCATTACCCTTCTCATTGCCTTCTATATAAGCCACCTTTGAGGATTATTAATCACCTTTTCCAAAAATCTTCTCCAAGGCATTTTTATTCTTTCACAGAGCTCACTTCCCCCCTCAACGCTTTTCGTCGTACTTCCAAAAAACTCCAGCCAAGTCACCAGTAATTCCCTTCTCTCCCTTTTTTGCCCTTTATTTTGCATTTTAAAATGTCGCAAGCACCATCGGGGGTTTAA
The DNA here is from genome assembly GCA_032355705.1 of Rubia peregrina. NCBI lineage: Eukaryota > Viridiplantae > Streptophyta > Magnoliopsida > Gentianales > Rubiaceae > Rubia > Rubia peregrina. The sequence goes on from JAULKK010000011.1 coordinate 4,748,167, forward strand.
AGGGGGATTTCGGCCTACTTATTGGCCACTTCTGGGTATGTCGCCGGTGTAGAGGGAAATTCCTCCAAATATCGCTTGCAATATTCTAGCTCCGTCTCCTCCTCCTCCGGTTTGGGTATTCTGATAGGAGAGCAAAGGTTACTCTGACTTAGTGTCTACCGTCACACAAGGGTTTACGCAGGAAGTGGGTGGTGTCAAAGGAGCGGGTTCCTAGGGAAGTTCATATCGAAAGAGATGAGGAGGGAAGGTTATATTTCTTGGAAATTCATACTCCCATTATCGATAGTCCCTAACGGGATCCTAAAGTGATCTCCGATTTGCTAGCTGCCCTCCCTTTCGCAGTTAAAATTCATGTATACCTCAGACTGAAGGTCTTTCCAGATGACGAGACCCCTAGTAGCCCTCGACAGGGGAGGTGCGTCATCTATGAATGACATCTAAAATTTGGGTTTTGCTTCCCATTTTCCCCACTCCACTCTCGGCTTCTCGAAGAGAACCAAGTCAACCCATCTCTGCTTCATTAGAACATGATTACCTATATCATGGATTTCATGATGCAATGCCAGAACCTTCAAATCACTCCCTCCTACGAGCTCTTCCGATTTCTTGATTACATATCTCGGAGCAAGTCTGTCACACACAAGGATATGAAGGTCAAGGGTATTCTTACCCTTAGAAATAGATTGTCAAAGCGTCCCATCAAAATATCATCCAATTGCAAAAGATGGCACGAACCTCCCATCTACACCTTTTAGTACAAGGAAGAATGTTACTAGGTTCCCCCATGGAATTAGAAGCAGAGGTTCAAGAATGCCAGTCAGTACTACGTGCCCGAGGAGTTGATTGCATATAGGAACATGTTTTTAGGGGAGTCTCTAGATTTCGTAGCCACTTAAGGGAAGCAAGGGTTTGGCTACACTTGGCCTTTGGAGTTATATAACTGATGGGTATATGGCCAAGCCCTCGTGTTGAGAAAACCTTCTCCCCCTACTGAACCCTCTAATGTGGCCTCATCCGAGAAGAAGAAGAAGAAGGGGGGCAAGGGTGTAAATCCTAGGAAAGGGAAAATGAAAACCTCTTTGAATTCCTATGGAAGGGTTTCCAAGAAAGCAAAGTGAAAGAAGCACGATGATAGTGCCTCTTCGAAGGTTACCACACCACTTCGAGGCATCGAACCCTTTGTTCCCAATTTCTCGGCCCAGAATATTATCGAGGGGGCAGAGACTCCTTCAAATGATACCCGCCCCCATTGCATGAAGGTGTTTGCGACATTTTAAAACACATTTCTTTACTTTTTTTTATTTTTCCGTCGCAAGTATATGCTTTCTATATTCGTTCTTCTCACTTTTCTTTCTTTTTGTTTCAAACGGTTTCATTAGCAACTTTGGCATTGCGGATGAGGAAGAGGATTTGAATGTTGAGGAGTTGATTGTTGTCTCCCCGCTGGATAAGACTAGGGTTTCTCGACCCCCAACCACAATTTACCTCTGACGCTCTTCACCAAGACCATCCTGAGGGCTTCAAAGCTCAAGATAAAGTTAACCTCAAGTCTGAGGCTCAATATCGAGCTAAGAGGAGGGGTCTTAGTCCCCTAGTCCTTCCCCTCAATGAAGGAAGGTAACTGAGTGAAACCCTCTCGACACTGGGGCTACCTCCCTCATTGCCCTGAGTGCCTCCATATCCCAGTTCATTGTAGACCCAGGGGTAGCTTCAATGGTCGGAGCCATAAATTATGTTCTCCAAGGCGTCTTGGCTAAGGTGCGGGAGATGGAGCTGCTCTAGGTCGAGGCTGATCGTGTTAAGGAGCTTGAGCCCAAGGCAGTGGTGCTCGAGAATACCCTGAAAAAGACTACCAGTTACCATCAGCTGAAGGTTGTTGAGCTTGAAAAGAAGTTTTCCACTCCAAGGGTGAACTATCTGGGTCAAGGAGAAGTTGGCCAATGCTGAGAAATATGTCAAGGACCTCTCCGATGAGAACACCACACTCAGGGGGGCTTTTCCCTCCCGAGAAGCAGGTCATTGTGCTCTAGGACTACACCAATAGGCTGATGAAAACACAGGGTTTCGGCAATTCATTGGTTCTTTATCATAAATATGCATTGGGGATGCTCGAAATTGCCTCGCCATCACCATCAGCAATGATCTTCCAGCTGAGTATGTTACGATGGTTGACGTGTACAAGAACAATAATCGTCAATCCCAGCTGGACTACCTTTGGTGGAAGTTCATTAAAGACGGGGGTGTTGATTTTCCCTTCTCGAGCACTTGAAGGCCTCGACCAAATTCTTTATAGCCGAGAAGATTCACGGCCTCGAAATGGACGAGGATACAAGTGGAAGATGAAAGATCCTCGAGCTCGAGTTACCCCCAGACGTAAGACAGTATCCTCGAACACCTGCGAGACTAATCATAACGTAGGGAACGATTACGTATGAATTTCTCTCTTAGGGTTTTACCTTTGAGGCTTATTTTTTGTAATCCTTATTTTTTATGAATGAAAATGTCTTTTCCCTTACTTATGCCTTTTTATTTTTCTTCTCCTTGTAAACTTTTTCTATGGTGCACTACTACCCTTTCCAAACTTGAAGGGGATCAATCTTCGATTTCTTTTTCCAAGTAATGAAGAAATGGTATCACGAGATCGAAGATTGGGCATATGACCAATACCTGGCTGGTGGGCGATATTGGTACGCAGCCCATCGTCTCGAAGGTGAGCTTTGTGCCGCACACGAAGAGCTCAATCTATGGTTGAGTGTCCACCATGATATGCAGAAGGTTCTCCTCGACGACCTTAATCATGTAAGGGAGGAGAGGGACATTCTAGCTGCCGCCAATGAGGGGTTATTTGATGACCATCAGCTATTTTTTTCCCGGCATAGTAAGCTCCTTGTGGAAATCAGTACGGATATGGGTTTTAGCTTGATTCAGGAGTGCTTGTTTGCTGCTAAGGCCTTCAGGGCCTCCAGAGGGGTATCCTCCTCTCGCTCACAAGAGGCTATCGAACACCACCGCCGAGAAAAACTTGGAAATTGTAACATGCTTCATGAGTGTATTTACGAAGCCACAACCAAGATCTCTAACTGGAAACAACTTAATAAATATCTTTGATCTTGAGTGGGATGCTTGGTGCAAACAGTTAAGGAGAAAAAGAAACTTTGCTTAAGTGCTTATTTAGAGAAGGATAAGCTCGAGAATGACTTAGGAGAGCAGGAAAGAACGTTCAAATATTACGAGAACTACCTTCGGGCTTACAGACTTTGGCTTGGGATAGTTGAGCCCACCCTCATCGATGATTTCAAGGTGTACCTTCAAGAAACCGTGGACATAATGTAGAGCTGAAAGCTTCAACAACATCCTAAGTGATGTGCACCTTTATGCATACCTTAACCAATGCAATCGGCACACTTATTATCATGTTTTCTTTGGTTGATTGCTAGTTTTAGTTAGGTTTCACAACAAAGGGATTTAGTTAGGCTTACACAACAAAGGGCTTACATGACCAGCTTCAGCCTATCTGTGCAATTTGGCTAGCACGACCCATGCAAATTTACACGGGGTGTACAACATGCCCTTACACAATCCGTGCACACCCATGTAGGCTACGACACCAACGCTTCAAAATCACTTCCAAACAGCTAAGTAATGGCGTGAACTGTTCCTTTTTACATGGTCTACGCCGTTCCAAGTTCAAAAGGTGAAGACCAGCCCACGAGGTGTGAAAAATAACATGTATCTTGATGTTTTACTTAGCAAAAAGTCCTTCTAGACAATGGGCCTCGCCAAATGACAAGAGGTGCGCAAATTAGAAGTTCCAGATCAAGCACCATCACACAGCTAGTGTAGGTTTGTGTGTTTTTTCGACATGAAGATATATGGCCCGTGTCATTCCGTTCGGCCTGCACTGCACAAGGATACGTGAACCGTGTCATCCCCCACACCCCACGCCAGCACGGATGTGCATGGACCGTGCTATTTTTCACTAGCCGTGCAAATTGCTGCTGCTGGGGTTTCTAGGCTATTTTGGGCCATTTTCAAGGCCCAATTCCCTATTACTATTTGTATGGACCTATATCAACTTGGATTTAAGTTAATGCTCATTTTTAGACTTAAAGAAGAGGCTAGAGAGAGAAAATCATCTTTCTTCTCTCTAGGTTCTTTTTCTTTCATCTCTTTATTTTTCTTTTGCCCAAAAGTGTTGAATCCAATGAAATACTTGGGTTCAATGCTTATGGACTAGTTAATTAACTTGAGGATTATATTTGTATTCATGTATTAATGTTTGTTTTGTGAGATTTTTTAGATCAATCTATTTCTATATGTTTTGTGATTGTTATGTTGGCTTGTTCTTTATGTTCTTGTTAATTGCATGATTGTGACACTAAGTTAGGATACACCGTAGTCTACTTTCATGTTGGAGCAATTATTGATACCCCTCAGGGAAGGAAACTTAGATGTGCTTGGGGTCACGATAGTCTGAAACCGTGTGGATGTATGCACGTGGGTTGCCTAGTCAACATTACAATTGACTATACACTATTAAGCCGGTGAGTTGGTCCAAAGGTCTACGGGTAAAGATAGTTAAAGTAGCAAACTAGGGTTAGTTTTGCAACCCAAGATCTATCGATAAGGTGTTTCACCCACCCCTTTGCCTTTTTAGGTCTGGGGAGAAGCAATCGTGGTGTAGTGTTCAGGACGTAATAGAATGGGGGGATTTAGATCTGCACAGCAGGCGGGACCATTTTTGCACTCCCCTGGTTATGGAGGCGGTGTCGATGAAAGATTACATATGCACCCCACGTGACAGGTAGGGGGAAGTATTGACCATCGATCACATCACGTGTTGCAATCACTAGAATAGGTTTATAGTTCCTATATGTGATGGAATCGAGGATAAAAAAACATTAATCATGTTGCACAAATATTCCCCAACTGCTAGTTTACATAGTTTATTCTCTATTGAGTTACATGCTACTAGTTTTAGTAACCCCCCTGCCTGTTTTACCAACACTTCTCATTCCTGACACGTGATCAGATTGATTACCTGATCGCTGTTGTGTGTAGTTGATTATTATATTCCTAACATCTATGTGGACGACCCTGGTATTTGTCACTATCTAACAATTTTGGTAGCATAGTAGTAGAAACGGGAGAAACAATATAAATTTCATCTTTGACGGTCCCCTCTCGGTTAAGAGTAGATCTCTTGTGAAAAGGTTATTTATTAGCGATGTCGGGAGAGGCGGGTCACTAAGTATGGTGATGCCTACGATGAATATGGAAGGTGGCTCAATGAGATAAAGAAGAAGAGAGGAGATTGGAACTATCGGGCCATTCAGAAGAAGAGCAGAGCTTTAACCTCCTGGGCTATTCAGAAAAAGAGTAGAGCTTCGAGCTCCTAGGGATGTAATCCTTTCGGACTCTCATGCACAAGGAGCAGTATCGTATTCTCTCACCTGGGCTAGTCTTCGGCCCAGTATGCTTCTACTGAGTGCCCTATCCCCCCCTTCGTGGCCTCAACTAAACGAGTTAATCCTGCTCAAACAGGTGCTTCTATTCAAGGAAGAGGAAGCCGCGCTTCATCAAACCAAGTTGGAGGTTCATCCATCGGCCGAGGATGTGTTGCCAGTACCAATCAACGGACCACATCCGTCGGTAGAGGTTGAGGGATCGCCCCCAGCATCGGCCAGGGGGTTAATTCCAACCCTGCGATCGAAGTAACAGAAGAGGACGAAGATCCTGATGTTGTTCCTCTGCAACGGAGGCATAGGAGGCCCATTGAGGGCCCTTTGAGTTCATCCCAAGTGCAGGGGGTCGAGGGCTCGGACGAGGAGTAGCCGGATCCTGATATTTTCTAACGGCCATAGCTCATATCAAGTCTGAAATTTTAGTAGAGGACCCCCTAGTTCCCTTAGACAAACTTTCACCGCCTTAGTTCTTAGTTTTTAAAATAGGTAGGATATATGTGCTTACATGTTATACTTCCAATAGTTCTGTTTCGTAAGGGATTCGATCATTTCGTTTGTAAGCCATTGTGGCACTTTATATGGAATGCATATATGGGGTTCAACCATCTTTACATAGCGAGTAATTGTGATATTTTTAATGTATGCAAAGAATTTGATCCTTTTGTTTGTAAGCCATCATGGCGGTTTTGAATGTATATATGGGTTTCGACCCTTTTTTATAGAGTTATAATGATCTTTTTAAATGCACGTAAGGAATTCGATCCTTTTCCTTTACAAGTCATCATGACATTTTATGAACGAAGTTTGATCCTTTTTCTCTTACAAGTCATCGTGACACATTTTCAAGGAAGAGAGGGGTTTCAGCCTTATCAATTCATAGAGTATTTAGGTGAATAGGGAATACTGGAATGACTTAGAAAAGTATTCTTCAATAGATTGATAACAAGGGTTGGGGAGTCTCTTCAACTTACAGCAAGTACCTCGGTCGAAGATACTCCCTAGCCTATAGCTATTTTTGGGTAAGCTACTCCCTGGCCTGACCAAATCTATTGGGACTTCAAAGAATAATACCTTTGAAGGTTGGAGACATTCCATCTTCAGGGGATTGACTCACCTTGGAGTATCTCCAGTACATAGTTTCCCCCGGAATACGCTTCAACAATTTTATAGGGCCCTTCTAAATTCGCAGCCAGTTTTCCCTTAGGCTCCTTCCAACTTTTCTCATTTCTCCTCATCATGTGGTCTCTCGGGGAGTAATGGATATTCCAAACCTTTCGACCATGATATCGTTTGACCCTCTCCTTCACCTTTTCTCTATGGAGAGGTGTTTTTTCCCTCTTTTCTTCAAGAATATCAAGTTCCAATTGGAGCTGCTCATCGTTGACCTCTTGGTTTTCGTTGCTGATGGTGAACCTTATAAAGGTGGGTAGCCCAATCTCGGTTGGGATTACCGTCTCCGAGCCATGGACTAGGTTGTATGGATTTTTACCTGTAGCGGAAGATTCCATCGTTCGATACGAACAGAGCATGCTAGGTAGTTTATTGATCCACTCCCCCCTTCAAGCCTTAATTTGATAACATTGATGATGGTCCGATTCGTAACCTCCACTTTCCCATTGGATTGTTGATGGTACATGTTGGTGACTATCTAACAGATATTTTACTAACTGCACTAGCTTTTGAATGGATCACTGACGAACTGGGTGCCATTGTCAGTTATAATGGTTCGAGGGATCCTAAATAGACAGATAATATTTTTCCAGTAGAAGCTAATCACTGCTTTCCTTTAATATTGGTTTAGGCTTTGGCCTTGGTCATTTCGTGAAGTAATCCACATCAATGATCAAGCATTGAAAGTGTCTCAAAGTCTCCGGAAAGGGGCCTACCAGGTCGATTCCCCATTTGTCAAATGGTCAGGAGTTGTTTATATTCATAATTTCTTCTTGGGGAACCTGGGTGATTGGTGCATGTCTTTGACATTGGTGGCAGGCTTGGATTTTCCTATTGACATCATCAAACATCTTAGGCTAGTAGTATTCCTCCAGAAGGAGTTTCTTTGCTATCGATCGAGCCCCTCGATGGCTTTCACATACTCCCTCGCGAATCTCACAGATTAGGTAATCTCATGAGGGGATACACATCAAAGTAGCGTTTGTAGTTAGTGTTGTTTTATTTTTGTTGGTTTTTGTTGTTGAGCTTTCTTACTAGTTATCCAGTTACTTCTAACACTTTTTGCTATTGTTTCTTCTAGTTGGATACTTTTTTGCTCCCGATTTATGGTACACACTCGTACCACTAACTAAGGAGTTTTACATTACCCAACGCAGTACGCATGTAGTAGGCGACGAAGGAAGAGGAGAACTAGATCGAGAGTTCCACAAGAACCAGTTTCGATAGCTGTAGAGAACGGAGAAATGGAAGAAGACAATTGCACTTAGAGGAAGTTGATGGCTTATCACTTGGAGAATCAACCCCTTTGCATTTTCTTCCCACCCTTGCCCCGCAATGTTACTTGTGTACTCAAGAGCAGTATGATCCAACCTTTGTCAACTTTCAATGGAATGGATGGTGAAGATCCGAACAAGCACTTGTTAGAGTTTCATCTAGTTTGTACCAACATGAAGCCACCGGGAGTCGAGGAGGAGGACTACGATTCGAGGTCATTCCCCTTCTCACTTCGGGATGCGGTCAAAGATTGGTTATAGTACTTTCCAGCTGTTGCATCACCTCCTGGATGGACATGAAGAGCATTTTTTTGAGAAATACTTTCCAGCTTCAAAATTAACGGGATTGAAGAAGCAGCTCTCCAATATCTCTCAGTTCGATAATGAATCCCTCTACGAGTATTGGGAGCGATTTAAATAAACAATTTTGGTGAGAGAAAGAGTTATATACATGATCAAATACTTCCAATCTTTATCATGACTTAGTCCAAGGCATTGGTTACTACGTGATACGTGTATATTTCAATTCAAAAGATACCTCTTGATCTCGGCCATGATCAAAACCTAATTAGACTAAACTAATCCTACTAGTATTCTACCTAGGTATATAAAGATCAAGGAGACCTAACCTTTTTCTACACGAAAATCCCCTCTTCACCATAAAAAACCACACTAACACAATACTACTATGATCAATTGAAGAACGTAGGAGCGTTGGAGGGAACCTCTAAAGCAAGTTGCTGCTTTCACCGGAACTGGAAGGAGGCAAGGTAATTGTTGGAGATTTCTGCGTTGGTTCTTGGATCCATAGACGAATCGTAAGTATGTCTATATTTTTAACAAGGCATGAGTAGGATAATGACATAGAAACATTTGTAAGAAATTATGAGCGATGTGTGAGTAAGAGTAAATATGTTTTTCAGTTCTGATTTTAGTTATGTAGTCACGTTGTACTAGCTATTTGAATGAGAAATAGGTAATTAAAATTTGTGTGTGATATACCATCTCAAAATATAATTTCCAATGATATATGTATCCAATTTTTATGATCTCTTAGTAGAAATTTATGGTCGATTTAGTACTGAGTGGTCAACCAGTAATCTGTCTAATTTTAGTGCATGTTAAGTGAATTATTTTGAGGGTCAATAGTGTATGTATTTAAATGCATCAACTGTCCAGTGAAAGATATTGGAGTCTAGTTTCTAATGGTTTAGATTTCATAATTTTTGGAATAATATATGATGAGTTATGATTGTTCTTGTGAGTACTGGTCTGTTTTAAATTGATTCGTTTCAGTTCATTTTGTAGTGATTCATTTAAGGGGTAAATATGTATGGGATTCAAAGTGTAAACTATCTAATGAAAGCTATATGAGTCTAGTTTTCAAGGGTTTATATTTCATACTTTTTGGAATAATTTGTGATCAATTAGTTATAACTGTTAACGTGAGTACTGGTCAGCTTTAAATTAATATGTTCCAGTCCGTGTTATAGCGATTTGTCTAAGAGGTAATGGTGTATGGAATTTAAAGTGTAAACTTCCAAACAAAAGCGATAGAAGTCTAGTTTTTAAAGATTTAAAATTCGTAATTTTTGGGATGATGCGTAGAGAGTTATGGTCATTTTCGTGAGTACTAGTCAGCAGTGAATCCTTCAACTTCATATTAGTTTTACGATTTCCTTGTACTATGTAGAACTTGAAATAAATTTTAATTAGTTCGTGATATATCACATTCGCAGGTTTCACCAAGAATCATAGTTCCTAAGTTGCAAGAAAGGTGAGGGTTTCTACCTTTCCCAAAAAATTATAAAACCCATTTTTAAAACCAAACATTTTCTAAACCTTTTCAAGAAAACACTTTGAAAACTAAATATATTTTTACAATAATTTTAAAAATTATTCCCAATGTTTCAAAATCAAATGTTTTAAAGTCATTTTTCTAATTACATTACCGAATTCCGTTATTTCAAATAAATTACTCGAGCCAATTTCCTGCATTGCATATGTATATCTTGATCTTGATCGTTAACTATGGGTGTACCTTATCGCCCATAGCCTGAATTGTGCTTAGCTGTATACCTGTTACTATGGGTGTACTTTACCACTCATAGCCTGACTTGCTCTTGACTGTTTACCTGTTACTATGGGTGTACTTTATTGCCCATAGTCTGACTTGCTCTTGACTGTTTACCGTTACTATGGGTGTACTTTATCGCCAACATCTTGAACTGTATTACTGTACTTCCTGCAGTTGTACTGGAACCTAATCGTTTGGTTAGGCTTCTTTAGGTTTCGTCAGTTATCTCAAGTTATACCCTCCTGTGCCTAGTGAGACGTTAGTCTACCTATTAGGTTGATGGTCATTGGCGTGTTCGGCACAACATGGAGTGATTATCGGGATCCCATTCTAAGGCTATGAATAGAACGCCCCAATAACCTCCCACCTAACATGTATCATTTTTTATGTGATGTTACTATTGTGCTAAGTGATATACTGCCTAATATTGTTTCATGAGAAATGATTTGTATGTGATATTACTTGTGACTGATCATGCATGGCATGCTTTCTCGCTTACTATTTCAAGTGAATAAAATTATTTTCTTAAAACTGCATGGATGCATAACATCCCGATTGCATCATGAAAAATGGTTGCGAACTTGGAAGCCTCACGGGCGAAAGCTCACCCCCACTTATTTTCAAATATTTTTAGGTTAAAGAGCTATGTAATGTATGAGCATGAAAAATAACAAGTGGAGGACGCCTGTGGCCCGACACCATTCGTTTCATTTATTTCATTCGAAGACACATTTTTGGATTTTGCAATTAGCATTTATCGTTTAAACTGTCATGCTTCCACTGTTGGCAAGAATAATTGTTCAGAGTTTATCATTGAAATAATTTTCCCCTGCAATTTTTGGCCAGGGTGTTACATCCATTGTCTTTTTGAGGTCTCTTAGTTTGTCTAGCACGTATGCTGTGAGTTTCTTGTAAATATCTCATGACCTCATTCCATTCATGAATACACCTAATGACATTTAGTGTGTGAGATCCTTGACTTCCAGGCTTTCTGCGACGAAGCATTCATGGTACTCAGCTCTTACCGCTTCATTGTGAGATGTTCATCAGTTCCGCGAATGTCTTCGTGAACTTCTATTTTTGGTAAAATCTTCCTATGAATTGGTCCACTGACTAGCTCCAACTTTGTATGCTTCTACTAGGTAGGCTTTCATACCAAACCATCGTTGTTCCTACTAAGAAAATCGGAAAACGTTTGCAAAACATTTGGATAGGCGTGTCTTGAAATCTCATTCTTGTCTTGTTGGTGTGTAGAAATTCCTTTGGGTCAGTTATCCCATTAAATGCCTTATGTTGTGTTGGAAGCTTAAATCCTTTTGGAATTACAAAATTTTATAAGCTTTCTGCGAATGAGGAATGCTCCACTTCATCTTCAACATCGTATTCCATTTCCTCCTTTTAAGCATCACCACTCTTGTTTGTTTTCTTTTTCATCCTGTGATCGCTCTTGTCGCAAACTTTTTGATACATGGTGGAGTTGACCAACTGCTTGTATAGTTGTTCCCTGTTAGCCTCTAGGAAAACTGCGAAAGTTCTCTTTTCTTTGTCAATGTGTGGTGAGGATTCCTGTTGATCGTCTGATTCCTGGACATCTTCAGTGTTAGCTGGGTTGGTTGTCTTCGGTGGAGGCGGGGGTGGTGGTGATTCCACTGGTTCACTATGTCTGCTAGTTTGACTCGTAGTCATCATGGTTTAGGGAAAACAATTAACTTGATATTTAGGTCTTAACAGGCGGTGCCACTAATGTGGTTTGAGTTCCCAGAATGGTAATGACCTTGAGCCGCCAGAAGGATTCCTGCAAGAATCTCCCAGATTGTATCTGGGGAAAAATTCAGATGATAAAGTAAGTAAAAGGTGTTGGATATTAAGAATGTTGCTGTTGTTGTTCTGACCTTGGTTATTTCATCTCTCTTCCATTTATAGGGTCAGTTTCCCCATATTTTTGGTTATTCGGTTCACGTTAGGTTATGCCAATATATTTGATATTGTGGGTCACGATCTCTAGCTTGTGGTTGCTGCGATGCATTTACGAGGTTACTTCAAGTGAGGCTTGTGATCTTGCGATGTTTTTCGAAGATGGTTCTTGGGAGGTGCCTCCTCGGTAGATGTTTCACACTCTTTCTTTCCTACGTACTTACCTAACCTATACCAATCCTTTAAAAACAGGCTAACCGAAAAGTGGATTGAGAAAATAAATCAGTTTATTTCAGACCAGTCAAATGTGGCATTTTTTTCTCCATACGGCCCACTAAAAGCCCAAAAAATAAAAATAATAAAAGAAGGGAAGTTACATCCTCCCGTAGACATTTGGGAACTAACCAGTTCGAGGACACTACACACTCCTACCCCAAACCTCATAATTTGCAAAACACTTTCTGTATACAAAGCAAATACCGCGGATCACGACTTTGTATACGCCTGGAAAATCACTAGCCAACGACACAAGCGAACAACCATCAATGCTACATCGCAAACACCATAAAACATATCTCGTGATTACTGGTTTAGAAAAACAGCCGGCCATATCATGAACACCAAATAACCACTTAATAATAATTCGTTTAGCCAACAGTTTATACTCTCACATAAAAGGTGTAACAATTCGTTTAGTTTAACCACTGCTCTTTAATGCAAGATGTTCATTTCTCCAAAATAGTTAGGAAGGCTAATATAATCCTCACTCATTACTAGGGATGATAGTGGGGCGGGTTTTGGTGGAGCTTCGCCTCGCATCCGCACCGATAGGGTGGGTATGGATGCAGTTTTCGTGGGGGGGGTATAGGTAAGGAAGTTGATACCCGCGCATGTGTAGTGGTTCAGACATGGATATTTATTCATACTCGTCCCATCCCCGCTCCGTCCCACTATACCCGCTGTATACACACTAATTTTTTATATAATAAACTATAATTTATCCATAGTGCACATGTTTTACTTATAATATTTTCATATAAATATTATTAAATTTTTAATATTGAAATTATTAATTTTAAAGTAAAATTTATGTATTTTTGGAGATAAAAATGGGGTAAGTAAACAGATTTGAAGTTGGTATGAAGATCCAAGTGGGTGTCAGGGTGTGGTGAATTTCAGATAATGCCCGATGAGGCTGTGGTGATTTTTATTATTGTACCCACCATGAGTGATGGAACGTGTATAGGGATGAAAGTTTTAGATATGTATAAATATTGAGGTAACATAATCTGTAACCGCCCCGCCTCATTGTCATCCCTACTATCATTACAATTAGAGCTGTTAACTTCGGACCCGACCCAGACCGACTCGACCGAACTCAACCCGAACCTGATCCTGACCTGCAAATTATTTACCCGAACCCGAATCCGAACCCGACTCAACCCAAACCCGATTCTGACCTGATAATCTGGCTCCCAACTCAAACCCGACTCGATCCGAACTCAACACAAAATCTGATTCTGACATGATAATCTGGTCCAAATCCAAACTCGCCTCAACCCGAATTCAAGCTGAAACTCGATTCTGGCTTAATAATTCAAACCCGAAATCCTAAATTCTAAAATTTTCAAAATTCTAAAACTATCTTCAGAGATAGAGACACCAAATTAAATTGTGACCCACAAATTTTTTTTTCTAGTTCCGCCCCTGCCCAACACTAACATACCGGTGCCTATGTACCTGTCTTCTAGTAGTGTAACCCAACCTGACCTGACTCGAGGAGCATTACAGACCCGTTAGAACTTGACTTGACATTTACCCGATCTGACCAGACAAACAGACTTTTACACTTTTCAACCCAAATATGTTTTGTCCTGACTCGACTCGACAAACAGACTTTGACACTTTTCAACCCGACCCAACAATCAGACTTAAACCCGTTCCAACTCACGACCCGACTAATGGATTTCGATCCGTTTCAATCTGAACCCGTTTCGACCCGATCCAATTCGACGGACCAGAAAAAACAGATTTTAACCCGCTTCAACCCAACCCGATTAATCCGAACCTGATCTGAATAACTGAATTGACGGCACTAATTACAATGATTGTTTGAATTATAATTTGAGGCATATTTGATCTTATCCAAAAGGCTGTGCGCCAGCCTTGGGCGCCCATACTAGCCGACACCACAACCATCGTATGGGAGGTAAGCTACGGTAGCCAGTCACCAGGACCATGTGGCGAGACCGCTCGGTGCACACCAGAAACCCTGAGCACCCCTTAGAGTATAATCCCAAGATGGTCCAGAAATTTTCAACACGGCTGTGACCGAGGTTAGGAATTGCCGCATGATGTACCACGCTCCCAACCAAGATATTTGGTCTTATCCAATTACGTGCAGCAGCGATTGGAAATCTTCCAAGCAAAATTCGAATCTTCTCACCTTTCATCCTCTGTGCTTTAGTCCACCATAAAATCGAAATGACCGCAGCGTGTGACCAATCACCAAATCCTTTCCGCCCTAACCCTGTAATCCAACGGACGAGCTTTAGTCAACTCTATCCTTTAATTCTGATTCATTAAACTTACGAACACCTAATTCCTGTCCAGACACAAAGAAGAAAAAGAAAAAGAAAAATCACCAAAATTCAGTTCATTGTCGTTTTTCGCTTGCCTCGCCCCTCCTTACTTCCGCACTCTCTCTAGACTCAATTTCCCCTCTTTGCTTCTTTATAAAATAATTAAAGAAAGTTCAGATTGATCTACCTGTGCTATTTTGACGAAAATCCGGCAGCTTTGGAGGTTTCCCCGGTGAATTGCCGCGCTTGTGTTTCTTGCTTTTATCTCCGTTTTGCTGGTGCGATGGAGATGTTGTCAATGGAGGAATCGCGCGAATTTCTTGTGACAATTTCGGGCAATTATGAAGTTCATGTTGCCGCTGATCGAATACGTATAGAGTTTGCCAGCATAGCTCAAAACAAGCCGTTTATGCCTCGGTGCTGTAAGTTTAAAAGTTACTGAAAGATTCTAGGTTTTCGTTTTAGTTCTTTAATTTTGTCGGTTTGTTGAGAGCCAAGAAGAAATTGTCTAATACGAAATTTGGGTGTTTAATAGAAATATACTGTTTTCAGTGATTGAAGTTTGGTGAAATCAAAAATTTGTTAATTCGATTGGGTCAGTTAAGTTTTGAACAAGAATCAATTAATGGCGGACTGTGGTGGGGCTAATTTGAAGGAGCAATTGGCTAAGGCAACAGTTCGAAATGTGAAGCTTAAGGGGCATACTTATATTGATCTGAGGAGGGATGGTAAAAGGTTCATTTTCTTTTGTACTTTGTGTTTGGCACCATGCTATAGCGAATCTATCTTGTATCATCATTTGAAGGGTAGCCTGCATTGCAAAAGGCTTGCTGCTGCTAAGGCGACTTTGTTAAAGCCGAATCCATGGCCTTTTCATGATGGGGTACTCTTTTTTTATGATACTTCTGAACAAGATGATAAGGTACTAAAGCGGGATAGTATTCAGTTACTGGATAATATTTGTCAGGATGACGGAAGAAATCTTGCCATGGTCTCGTATGACGGGTCTATGGATTCTGTTGGTAGTGGAAATCGATCAAGCGGCGAAGCTTCCTTTTACAAGAATGACGATAGTGTTGAAGCTGGCAGCATTTCTTGCAAGAGTTCTTGTTTAAAGAGCTTGGCTGATAATGATAGTGTAGGGAACCAGTTGGTTATTCCAGGTGTATTATGCAAAGGTGGGATCTCTCAGCTGGAAGTGACATACTTGGGTGTAGGACAAATCGCTGCTCGGTTTTATGAGAAGGATGGAATTTTAAGTAAAATGCAGAAAATATGGTGTGAGTGGTTAGGAGGAGGGGACTTAACTAGTGAGGATACCCTTGCGGCTGTGGAACATGATTTTGCCATAGTTACGTTTTCTTATAACTATGATTTGGGCAGAAAAGGAATGTTTGATGATGTAAGGTTCTTGCTTCCATCCAGTCCTCATTCAGAATCAGATGAGCGTTCACGAACTATGAACAGAGATGAAGTCATTTTCTGATCCAGAGGATGTTAGTGAGTTTTTGACTACTCAATATGACTCTTCTGGGGAAGAATGCCAGCCTTCAAAATGTTCTAACCGAATAATGCTCTTGGACGGGTGTGATGATCAACTTCTGAATCGTAGAGTTTTAGCCAGTAAAAGCATGAGAAAAGAGTTGAGGCGACAGCAGGAGGCTGCATCAGAAAGAATGTGTGATATTTGTCAACATATAATGCTTCCAGGGAAAGATGTGGCTGCACTATTGAATAAAAGTACTGGTAGGCTCGCCTGCAGTACTAGAAACTTAACCGGAGTATGATCACCTATCTTTATGTTAAATATATCATATAATATGTGTCATGTGATGCTGTGGCTTCATTTGCCTCTCATTCCTGTTAAAACTCTGAATGTACCTGCAGGCATTTCATGTATTTCATGTTTCCTGTCTAATCCACTGGATTCTGCTGTGTGAGATGGAAATTTACGAGAATCAGTTGAATGCACCCAAGGTGAAGCGAAGATCTAGGCGAAAGTTGGGAGCCAAGCAAAAGGAAGTGGGGAGGAATAATGAAATGATAGCAGTCTCGAAGCGAAAAGGTTCCTCCTTCTGCCCAGAATGTCAAGGCACGGGTGTGAATAGCGACATAGATGAGCTGGAGAAACCAACTGTGCCTCTTTCTAAGGTTGGTATAAATTGTTTATGACTAGCTATAGAAACAATGCCATTTTTAGTGAAATGAGAAGCCTAGGGATAAGGAAATTGATAATTGCTCTCTCTCCTCTGCTTTTGTATAATGACCCGTGTTAAAGGCAGCAAAAACATTTTGGTTTTGATATACTCTTGTACTATTAGTCACTAGTTTCATTATCAATTTTCTGATATTCTCCTCCCACATACTATCTCTTTCTGTTTACAGATGTTCAGATACAAAATTAAAGCAACTGATTGCCATAGAGCATGGATGAAAAGCCCGGAGCTTTTGCCAAATTGTTCAACTGGATTCTGCTTACCTGACAATTCTGAAGAAATCCAAGAGGTTGGCTCTGTTTATCAGCATATTATCGGATACAATTTTGGTTCCTTGTCAAGTATTGAATGACAATTCCTCTCTGTCAGTATATGCTTCTGTGGTCAACATATTTCCTAAGATCCATTATATATTTTGGGCACAAGTCATTTCTGAATGATGAGTTTCTTGCTCACTTGTTGGCAGGAAACTGTGTTGCGGCTCAAACTGATGCAGTTCTATCGGGCCAGTGATAAGAATTGAGGTTACATTTCTAAGATGGAAGCTAGGGAGACCCGTACTCATTAAGCTTATACTTTAGAACAAGGCTCTAACAAATGTCTTACACTCTGTTGTAAATAGGATGTTGTTGAAGAAAACACTGATGTTTCTATTAGTGCTCATCTGATAGTGCTCCTATTAGGGACTTTTTACCACTTCATTCTGTATTACTTTATCAAGCTTATGACGATGGTTCGATTGAGAAATTTCTGTAGATAAAATACTTTTACATGTTATAACACCGCGGTGTCCTTCCAATTTCCTGGTCTTTCCCCCTCAATTATACTGACAAAAAATAAAACGTTTTCTTTGCCAAAATTCTGAGAAGATAAGGGGCGGAATAAAAACTTTTAGGGTGGAGGAACTTTCAGAGGAAGCTAGGGCGGCTGTCCCGGTTCAGTTCCGTCACCATCCCCTTCTGAGATTTTTTTTATCTTAATAATTCCAACGAGTATTAAGTTCAGTAAACCAGATTAAAATTTTATAAGGTAGACCAGATTAAGAATTTATAATGTGAAAAAGTTCTTTTATATAGTCCAGAAGATGTGTCAATCCTCATCCAGTCAATAAAATTTGCTCTATTTGAAAAACTTTTATGGCAAAGCCCCGCCAAAGATAGATAGAGAGTTCTATTCAAGTCTTACTGATGAGACGCCAAATGCATGTATTTTTCAAAACATTTACCATCTTTTTTGTTATCTTTTTGTTGGAAGATTGCTAAATTTAGGTAGGTTTACATCATAGGGGGTTTAGTTGACCACTTCGGTTTTCATGTCTAAACCCTTCGTTTCGTAACCTACTTTGAATCTAATGGAATTATGTCCTTATGAGTGATGTGCTCATGTACTATTTTTAGCACATTTGAAACTCATATTTGTAATAGATTAGGTTTTTATGTAAGGATAATGGATGCTTTGTTGGTAAGAAAGTTAGGATGATGATTTAGGATTACTTGTTAGGGTTGAAAAATTAGCTAGTTTTCCCCTCTTTTGATATGAATCCAAGAGCATGAATTAGAGTTTCTAATATGGTTTATGATTTGATGAATGCTAGATGAATGTGATAATGTCAAATTTTTGTCATGTTTGTTTTGTGTAGCAAATAGGCAAAGTTTATGAACGTTGAATGTTCTTAACTAATTTTGTGTAAATGCGTGAATTTGTTAAATTCTTAGACATGGTGTAGCGTTTATAAGTGTTGCCAAACTTGTTAATTCTTCGTACTTAATGTCATTAATGGGATACTTTTAGGTTTTGCTCGACTAAAAGAACAATTAGTGAGGTTTAGCAAGAGATGTCGAATTCACTCTTGTAAACTACTATCAAAGAAGGATAGAAGATTTATCTTCACAACAAGTGATAAAATTATTGAATAGGTTGTATGTTCAATGATAGACAAGAGGTTTGGAAGTAGAAATCAATTGCGCCCGAGGTCCGTAAGTTGTGTTTAAACTCTTCTTATTAGTTGTTGCATATTTAGTAGATTCACATTGCTTACTAGTTAACTTGTCTTTAAATTGATAACTTACAAAAAAAACCTCTTTACAAGATTTTATAAATATGCATATCTTTATATCTAGCTTAGTATTCACCGTTATATGTGAAAACCCTTAGGAAAATCCCTCTTCTTTGTGGACAACTCTGATTTGCCATTATCTACTTAATTGTATATAGGAAGCATTTAGGGCTTATAAATTGTATCTTTGAGGGGTACGATGACGACCTCCCATGTTGTCTTTGTTTTTATTTGTTTTTGAAGGAAAATGTAGGGAGAAAGTGTTCAGCTTATGAAACTCTGTAGGGTTTGTCACTTTGATCACCCTACAGAGACTTGCTCCTGGTTAAGTGAATATGGCAAGGAAATGGAATCTTCCGTATTGCAAGACCTATAGGAAGGAGTGTGGCAATCATACCCTGACTCACCCAGTTTGGTCAAGGGACACACCCCCAGGTCCACTTGTGACAAAATACTTGGAGCTTTAGCCAACCTTGGTAAAGTTAGTGACGTAATCCAAAATCAAGTATTTGGTTGCATAAGGGACTTTGGAAATTAACTCTCTCAAGTGTTGAGAGAGTTGGGGGGGGGGAAGTGACTGAGTTAATAGGGAAGGTGAGAAAACTGGTGGGAAAACGGAAGCTATTTGATGAGGAACCTCTACCACTTCCTCCTTTAGATAGGATGAGAAATGAGCAAAGCAAGGAACACGACAAGGAACCATCCACATTTCTCAACCATTGTGAGGGAAGTACTTGTCTCTTTGATACTATCAATTTTTTTGCCTGAATGCAAAGAATGTTGAACAAATTATGTGATTCAAAGTATGGGTTTAGGCATGAAATGGCAAAACAGCCCCAATCTCTCATGCAAATTGACATCCCCCTAAGTGTAAAGATCCTAGCATGTTTGTTATCCCTTGTACAATTCAAGAGACTTTGATTAGGGATGCTATGGTGGATTTAGTGGCATTCATTAATGTTATACCTTACTCTCTGTATAGATCATTGAATTTTCCAAAAATGCATAATAGTCCATTTGGCCAATCGCTTCACTATATACCCACGAGGTGTTGTGGAGGATGTGATGGTCCAAGTAAATGGACTAACATTTCCAGCCAATTTTTATGTCCTAGATATGGCTAACGAGAAGGATACCAACTCAATATTGTTGGAGTGGTCTTTCTTAAAAACTGCTAGTGCTAAACTCGATGTGCATAAAGGAATGTTAACATTAGAATGTGGTGATAGTATTGTGGAGTTCAACATGTATAAAAATGTGAATTGTGTTTTTGATGAGTCTTCCCCCTCTATTAGTGATGATCTTGAGGTCATTGTGCAAGAGGTTTTTGATGAAGCTATGAATGTAGCTTTAGTAGATTACGCCTTGACCGATGATAATGTTGATACTAGGAACA
>JAULKK010000011.1:4774651-4788775 GCA_032355705.1 Rubia peregrina
CCCCCCCCCCCCCCCAATTCCATTCCTTCGCTTCTATTAGAAGGACTTTGAAACACTAGGTCTTTCAGCCGTACAAGTTTCCTTGGGGATGTTATCCAATTATCTCATCCATATTTGTTGTATACTGACAATGGTAAACAAGTTGCTTTAGAAGATTACGAGATTTTAATTTCCATAAAAAATTTAGGAGAAAATAATGACCGAAAAAGTAGACTTTTACACACTGTGCATCAGCAACAACACAACTAGGAGAGTTTTACAGAGTACCTTTACCTTTGCTATTTATAATGATATAAACGGTATTACCACATCTAAGATTTAGCCACATCCTAAATAACTGGAGACTACAACAATTCCACTGCTACTAAGGTGGGTCCATTATCGATCACACATTACAACACAGTCATAGCAATTCAGCCATTGCAAACAATCATCATGCAGAATCATCATGTTAGACTTCATCTACTCGGTTCCAAACTGATATGTCACCTATCCACTCCACAATATTTTCTACACTAGTTTCCATTTAAGAACATAATGAGTTGTCATTCTTGTTCCTGAGGTGTATGCTTATGAATGAATACTTCTCTCCATATTAGTTGTGTCAATTTATTTTCCTCGGTAAAAGGCCTTAAACCTTTTATTGTTACTATATGTAATATCAACAATAGTATTTTATTTTTCTACTATATGATCAATTTGTTACAATATGTGTGAATGTATAAGCGAATTCGTTTAAAAAATTAAAATATTACGTGCAACTTCAGTGTGGAAAAAATGTGTAAGTTTGTGTAACTTTTCGCCCCCAAACAAAGAAACTCGCTCCATTAGATTTCTTCGTTACTTACACCGCCACTGTCAAACACCATGTTTTTCGGCCGTACAAGTTTCCCTGGGATGTTATCAATTTTCTCCACCTCTTTCACTTTGCCACCATAATGATGTTTGGGCCAAGCATGCGAAGAAGTTTCCTTACAAAGCTTACAAAACTTCAATTTCCATACACTTAATAAGGTATATGGTTAATGTTTTTTTTGTTAATATACATTGTCCATATAATTATTTAATATTTGAAAAAAAGTGCTAAAATAACCATATCTCTTGTTTGAAAGTGGTAATAAAACCCTACAAATGAGAGAGTGCCAAAAATAACTCTAATTTAAGTGGAAACGAGGCAGCTGCAAATCCTCAAAAAGAGGGAATTGAGCTAGAGCAAAATGCTAGTGAGGATGGAAATGTTGCTCGTAGAGTAGGATCTGATGTAATAATTTCCACCTTTTCTACTTGTATTTTAAGTTATGGGACACACTTTTTTTCTTTTGGCCTTTACTATTATTTTCAGAGTAATAATTTTATTGAAATGAAAATTGCAGAAGGATTTGAACTTATTGATCAGACGGTTTCTACTAAGACTAAGGCAAAAAGAATGGAATTGAAGCTAACAAAAAATCCCTTGCAGCTAGGGGTGAGATTGGGTCTAGGACTCGAACAAGACCCACGGGGTCTAGGCCCATTGGGTTGGTTATGGGTCCAAAAAATTTGGACGCATCAGGTCTGGGTCTTGATTTTAAAAAATGATTTGGGTTCGTTGACCTCTAACTAGTATATAATTTTACCCAAATTCCCAAATAACTTGTATACCCTAATTCCTAGATTCCCCTTATTTTCTATGTTATGATTTGTAGATTATGTTCTTATATGATTTATTCCTTGATATGTTTTATGACGCACACATGATTTTAGTCATTGCATAATTGTATCTTGTGAGTGTTAAGGCAATTCTTTAACGTTAATCTAATTGGCTAGTCATGTGGGGAATTTCTTGTTAGGAGTAGTGGACTGGGATTTTTATATGTAAATTCCTAATAGGGGAAATCCTAGCTTACCTCGATAATTGAGTGTTCTTAGTTTCTAATGATTAGGGTTGTGGTGATCCTAGAGTATTCACAAGGCACTGATTCCTTTTCCCTTCTAGATCTAGGATCGGTGTCCATAGTGGAGATCCTGGTAATGTGATAGACTTACTCCTGTATCTAATGGTTTTTACCCACGCAAGGCTTATAACCTTTAAGTTGTGGCTCGTTAGCACCAGGAGTGAGATTATGAGGGTGAATAAAGTATCAGAGAATCGAAGCGCATACCTAGTTACGAAAGAGTTGAGGTGGTTTCCCGAGAAACAAACCACTATGTGATAGATAGTGGGAATTCCTGGTCATCTCTACACTGTGTGACATAACATGAAGCTTGGTTTATAAGTTCTTATGTGAATAGAATCTAGAATCAAATCCATATATCTTCTGTCTTACGCAAAAACCCCAAGACTAGTTAATCAATTGTTTACTTCACTTTACCTATATGCTCGTAGTTGTTAATTAGTTGAACAACCCCCTCCCCATATTTGTTATTAGTAGTTATTCTTGACACACGATTAGGGTGATGCCCAATCGTAATTTGTGTTTAGCTAACTCAAAGATATTGGTATCTCTTTAGATGAGACTGGGACTTACCACTGGCTATGTCATTATAGTTAGGAGTGTGGGTCATATAGGTATGGGACTCCTTTGATTAGAACAACCCTTCGGGGTATGGGTCATATAGGTAGGGGACTCATCTATAAAGTGTTTTGTGACTAGTTTACGTTTTGAATCTTACTTTGATTTAACATAAGAAGTTACCCTATGTGTGTTGGTTCTAGACCGAGTTCATGGAGTTCTTAGTGGTTCATGGGTCTCGCCTAAGGTTAAGGAATGGCTAATGACACTGGGTGGTTGAATAAAAGGACTGTTTTAAATATTTGTTGGTGTTATATCGGGATAGAAAGTTTAAATGAGGCATAATCTATTGTATTTAAATGAAAATGATGCTTATCTGTTTAAGCAAGGTTCTCAAATCCAAAGGTAAAAAAACTGTTAACATCTATTATGCAATGTGAAGAAGAGTGGAAAAAGTGCTTGGCTAAGAAATGTCGTGAGAATGATCAGATGGAGGATATCATTTT
This sequence comes from Rubia peregrina, assembly GCA_032355705.1. Lineage (NCBI taxonomy): Eukaryota > Viridiplantae > Streptophyta > Magnoliopsida > Gentianales > Rubiaceae > Rubia > Rubia peregrina. The sequence continues at coordinate 4,777,650 of JAULKK010000011.1, forward strand.
AAGCAGACTAATTACTTTGATGAGCTTATTCATAATAAAGAAAAACTGGAGGTTGAATGTCACTGTTTGGTAGGGGAAACTTAGATGGGGAAATAGTGAATAACATGAATTCTCTATTTGACTTTTAACGAAGTATAGAGGGTGAGAAACTACACTATTTTTGGGCCTGGGAGAGGTGTCGATAACTAGAAGGTTTAATGAAGGGACAAAAGGAGGTTAATGGTAACCTTCTGAGATTAGTAGGACTCCATGCAAAAAATTAATGCTAGTGGGGGAATGTTACAAGGACCGTGTTCGAATTTTGGAACAATGTAAACATGGTTTAAAACGAGACCTAGAGACTTATGCATATTCAGTGTACTTAATGAGTATGCAGTTACGCTAGTCACAATGCGAACCTATTATTGATCACAAGTCTTACTATGTGAAACATATGTTGTGTATGGAGGCCGTTGGTTCAACACGAGGCGAGGTCTACCACTACATGCGGTGGAAGTTCGATGAAATTTTGGACACAATGCAATGGACTATGGATTACCCAAGTTATTTTGGTTAGTGTTTAATCATGTACTAATATTTCAAGTCCCTTGTGTCACAAGGCTAGTGATTTTTCGGACCTATAAGAAACTGCAGTATTCCCGTTGCCTTTATGGTGTAAGTTGTTTAAATCATAAATTGATTTGTTACTTATAATTGTTTTGATTTGATTAAATGACCCCCCTTATAAACCATTAATTTCAATGTAATCCTTACTTTCCTAGTTTTTGTAGATTTTTCAGTTGTTTGATGAATTTGTTACAATATGTGTGAATGTATCGTGCAAATATATTTTTTATAAAAAAATGTGACAATTGTACTGCGACTTGTATGTGAAAAATGTGTATAATTGTGTGGATTTTTGTCCCCCAAAAGGAAAATCTCCACATTCCAATTTTTCTTTCCCAACGTTTTCATTGTGAGACACCATATCTTTCATCTGTACAAGTTTCCTTCAGAAGTTATCCAATTCTCTGCTCCTCCTTCACCGCACCACAATAATGATGTGTGAGCCACACAGGTAAAAAGTTACTTTAGAAAGCTTACGACACTTTAACTTCCACAAACTTAATGAGGTATATGTTTGATATTTTATTGAGAAAAGTGCTTTTATAACCTACCTACTTGACATAAGTGCCAATATAACGCTCAGATAATTTTTAGTGCAAAAATAACTCTACCTAGTTGATGTAATTGCCCAACACAACTAATTCTTCTTTCCTCTTTTCACCACCCACATGCTTCATCATTGTTGTCCCGCCCTTTTCTCACTATTTCCTCTCTTAGCCGGGAAAACCCCATCCAATGTAACTTAAATATTTTGTGGTATCAACAAATTTTCAATTCAGGTGACCCATATTCCATTATTATGCTCATGAATGAATATATCGTTATCTTTCCATATTTATTGTGTCAATTTATTTTAATATGTTGTGGGTAGTTTTTCCTCAGTCAAAGGCCTTATAATTTTCTTTCTTACTGTATTTAATATCCACAATTTTGTTTTCTTTTCCATGGTGTAAATGATAAATAGTTTGTTCAAATTTTCACAGCATATGTGCACGTGCATGTTAAAATGTGTGGCATGTGTGCCCGACTATTTTAAAAAATTGAAACATTTTTTGAATAATATCTTCATATAGCAGTAATAAGTGTTTGGTGGAGTAAGTTATTAACTTTCATGAATTTTTTTATAATGTATAAACATATATTGATTTTTCCCTTTTTTTGTTACTAAATTCTCCCTATAAAACATTAACTTCAATCTGATCCTTACTTTCTTGTTTCTTGCATATTATTTTCTACTATATAATGAATTTGTTACAATATGTTTGATGAATGTGAGTATTACTATAGTGATGGAGGTTTCTCTGGTTTGTTGAAAGTGCTGAAAGAAATGCTTCTGGTTGGCAATAGACTCCCCGAAACGGTATATCATGCGAAGAAGATACTATATCCGATGGGCATGGATTATGAAAAGATACATGCTCGTCGAAATGATTGTATCTTGTATAGGGGATGTCACTTGAATGGGGATGAATGACCTAAATGCAATGCTCCAAGTTTCAAATTGAAGGAGGTGGATATTGACAGAAATTTTGGTAATTGGCAGCCGAAGAAGGTTCCTGTCAGGGTTTTTTGGTATCTACCTATTATTCCTGGACTGAGAAGACCGTTTGACAATTCTGAGGATGTAAAGTATTTGACCAGGCATGTGGATAAGACAGTGGTTGATCCTGAAGCCATAAGTCATCCGGCTGTTGTGATCAGTGGAAAAAGATAGATGCGGCATTTTTGGTCTTTGGGAATGAGCCACGTAACTTGAGGCCTGGTTTGTGCACTGATGGAATAAACTCGTTTCGTAATATGAGCAGCAGTCATAGTTCGTGGCCAGTGATAGTAATGATTTACAACTTGTCCCCATGGTTATTGATACACCCATATTATACGATGATTTTGTGATATTTTCTACTCATTTTGGTATGCTTTTGTGATTTGGATGCTCCATTTTACCTTGAAATTCTATTACTAGAGTTAAGAGCAACTTTAGCACTCTTATCACTTTTAATATGGATATTGTGCGATGAGGTAATCGTTGGAAGATTTGAAGACTACATTTTGAAGACAGTGAAGACCTTGAAGACCTGAATAATGGAGGAGGAAACAACTACACTTAGACCAAAAAGAAGACAACACGTGAGGGCAGCTTACTCTGCCCGTCGCGACTCGCGACGCATGTGTTTCGAGTCGCTATGTGCCTCTGCCCACATCTACTTTTTGAACTTTTTGTACTATAAATACTCTCTTATCTCTTCCCCTTTCCAGCAACTTTTCTTTCCCGATTTTTGAACTATAAACCCTTATTTTTCTTCCACTTTCATCTTGCTTTCTTCTTGATTTTATATTTGAATTACTATTGTTGTTTAGTATGGATTCTAGTAGCTAAACTCAGTCTTGGGAGAAATTGATTAAGGCTTCCAAGTCCATGTCTTAAGAACTTTGTATGAAGTTATTTAATGCTTTGCTATTGTGTATTTATTGTGCTTGAATTTGGTTGTTGAATACATTAATGGTATTAGAAGTTTGAGTATATGAATTGCTTGTATGATTACTTGTTAGGGTTTGGAGAAAATAGCTAATTCTCCTTTCTTTTGATATAAAAGCCAAGGGAATGAATTAGAGCTTCTAATGTGGTTGATGATATAATGAATGCTATATAAATTTGATGATTTCGAATTCTTTACCATGTTTTGTGTGTGTAGCAAATGGGAGAAGTTTATGAACGTTGAAAGTTCTTGACTAATCTTGTATATATGCATGAATTAGTTCAATGATTAGACACAGTGTAGTGTTTATAAGTGTTACCAAGCTTGTTGATTATTTGTACTTAAATCCACTAATAAGATACTTTTAGGCATTGAACGACTAAAAGGGTCATTAGTGAGGTTTAGCGAGAGATGTCGAACTCACTCTTGTAAATTACTATCAAAGAAGGGTAGAAGATTTATCTTCACAAAAAGTAGTGAAAGTATTGAATAGGTTGTATGTTCAATGATAGATAAGAGGTTTGGAAGTGGAAATCAATGGCATCCAATGTCCCGTAACTTGTGTTTTAACTATTAGTAGATTTACATTGTTTGATAGTTAACTTGTCTTTAAATTGATAACTTATAAAAACCAACCCAAAAATCACCTTTTACAAGATTATATATATATGTGCATATCTTTATATCTAGCGTAGTGTTCACCTTTATATGTGAAAACCCTTAGGAAAATCTCTCTTCTTTATGGACAGCCCCGATTTACCACTATCTACTTAATTGTATTTAGTAAGCATTTAGGGCTTAAAAATTGTATCTCTGAGAGGTATGATGAAGACCTCCCACTTACCGCGGCTGCTGGCACAGAGTTAGACGATGCTTATTCCCCAAATACCGTGGGCTAGCCGGCTGAGAAGATGGCGGCACAGGCTGAACGACGAGAATTGGATGCGGATCTGAGGAACAGATAGAACACGGTGTTGAAGAAGATGGAGCAGTCTCAGGCAAAGAGAGAACAGGGGCACCAGCAGGATCAATAAATGCAGAGATGTCCAAAGTTGAGAAAGATGAATCAGTCGTCGAGGCGGTGGTGGGGACAAAAGAAAAATACATCTCATCGAAGCTGGCATGACGAGTGACATGCACCTTTCCTGTGGAAGGATCGAAGCACCAAAAACCTTTGTAGTGAGAGCTATAGCAAATAAAAAGCACAAGGAATGCTTCTAGGAGCAAGCTTGTGGTCGATAAATGGGCGAACAATGGGAATACCTGACACCCAAACAGATGAAAGTTTGAGTAGATAGGATCACGACCATAAAGAAGCTCATAAGGAGTAGTACCCTGAAGAACCAGAGTAGATAATCAGTTTGTAGTGTAAACAATGATCTCTAACGCATCGTCCCAGTGAGAAATAGGAAGATGCGAGTAAAAAAATATCATAAGGCCCATTTTAGCGACGTGTATGTGCTTGCGTTGAGCCTGACTGTTTTGCTCTGGAGTGTATGGGCACAAAATCTAATGGTGAGCGCCTATAAGAAATGGGACCATAGGCGTGTGTTCGAAAATTCAATACCACCATCACTTTGAAATACTTTGGACGAAAACTGCAAATAAGTGTCAACAAAATCCGATTTGAGACACAGTGGGAAAAGCCAAGTAAATTGAGAAAAATCATCCACAAATAAGGCATAATATGCAAAAACTAGTCAATGATAAAATTGGTGAAGAACCCACAAATCACAGTGTATCAAATCAAGTACGTGTGAAGCACAATTATGGTTCTCAACATTTTGCCATTACATAAGCGGGTCTACAGTTTAGGCAACAAAGATGAAACAGAAGTAAACTAGACTTTGTAAACCGGAAATGACTGCAGTGACACATGACCTAACAAAGCATTCCAAAGCTCGTAGGAATCCCGCCCTTTATTCTACTGCAAAAAGGAAACTAAAGTTGCCTATCCTCTATCCAAAACATAAAGTCCGCCTTAACTGTGACCCCTGCCCAAGATTGCCTTGGAAAAAATTTCTAAATCACAAAGTTTCGGTCATCAAAAGTGATAAACACATTCAAATCTCTGGTCAGTTTACTAGTAGACAACAAGTTTTTAGTAATCTTATGAACAACCAGAACATCAAATAAGCATAAATCATCAATAATCCGAGAGTCACCAATATGAGATATCTGAATAAAGGCACCACTACCAACATAAACATGGTAATTACCATAATAAGGAGTGACGCTCTCCAAACCAGACACCGAAGACGGCATGTGACTGGTCACACCAGAATTAACATACCAATCGAAAATGCGAGAATAAGGCTCTAACTACAGAGATGACTGAAAATTTCTAGCCAAATGGGTCAAGTCTGAGCGATGATTCTGGGCCAAAATCTTGTAATAGGTGATGGCATAATGATCAGGACAACCACACCAGGTATAGTGCGGACGGCTACGGCCCGAAACCAGAGCACCATCTATGGACTGAGCAGACTAGTCCCCCATGCCGCCACGGTGACTGCCAAATCTGCCTCCCTAGGTGGTGCGTGAACCATACGCGTCGCCTCCTCTCACCACTGCGTGATCCCACACGTGGCCGACCGAGGGTTGTTCACCTGTATCGAAAAGCCACCGGACCTGATGCTGGTGCTGAATATCCCTGCAAATTCTTCAAAAATGCCTAGTGGTTTTTGGCACGAGACAAAACATCGGCATATAATGGCGTAGGGGAAGAATTAATCAACGGGCAGAAAAATCTTTGAACTCATGACCAAGGGAAATTAGAAACCAAATAATTTGATCTTCATTTGTAACTGGAAAACCTATAATAGACAACTGCTCAAAAATATCCTTAAATTTGAGATGGAGTTCATGAACTGTAACAGTCTTACGTATACAATATGCATCAATACAAAGACGAAGAATAGTGGAGGTGCTACTGTTCTGAAAAATAGCAGCAATGTTATCCCAGATTTTCTTTGAGTTGAACAATCTGGAATCTCCCTGAGAGCTTCAGCCGTGAGAGCTTCAGCCGTGAGAGCTTCAGCTGTGAGAGAGGAGAACAAAATGCTACAAACTCGTTGATCCTCAGTAATCCATTGATCGTATTCATCTTTGCCTTCTAATAGGCAACATGCGGATCAACTTTGGCACCACTAGGAGGGGTGGTGGTGATGGCGGCAAAGGTGGAGGAGCCGGGCGGCGACGGAGGAGGGAGAGGCAGACGGGGATGCGATCCGTCGATAAAACCGAAAAGCCCTTGAGCCTTAAGAACGTAACCAACCTAACGTTTACAAAGAAGATAACTGGAAGATGTGAGTTTAATATGCATCATGTGAAGAAGAGTGTTGTAGGAGAGTTTTTTATCGGCCATGATGGAGGTGGGAGGATGCCGGAAAGGACGCCAGAAAAATGGTCGAAAATGGAGGGTCGAGAGAGGAGGCCGCCTGGAAAAAAAATAGAGGAGGGAGGCGACCGACAATAATTTAGGATTTAGGAGGTTGGATCAGAACTTGCTCTGATACCATGATAAAAAAATGTAATGAATTTTGTATTACTATAAAGAATATATAGGGTACAATTAGATAAGAAATACTAATACTAAAATAACTCTAGTCTAGTTATAAAAAACTATCCATATCTAATCATCTAAATTACTGATTCTAACAATTATAACTGCACTTACACGAGAATTAGGGAACATCTGAGCATTTTACCCAAAGAGATTATGTTTCTGCAATTTTATTTTGAACTTAGTTATATTCTTGTGGGCGTTTATGTTAAGTATCTTATAGAAGTTAAAAACAAGAAGTAATTGAAGCGATGTTTACAAGATCTTAACACCTAGTCGTTTAGCTCTTATCTCTATTTAGATTGGGAAAAAAACAATTGCTTAGGATGATGCAAAAAAATTCTTAAGTATAACTCGTTATTAGCTTTAAATGATTAGTTAAACCATATTTTGATGATTGTGTTTACAGTGATTGCCTAAAACTTTTGTGTTCGTTTTTGATTGGTTTTTAATCTAAATTTACTTCATAAAAAACAATGAGAAATTCTTGAAAAATATCATCTTTCCATAAGTTTATAGAAAGACGAAATTTAATTAAAATAATAAAAGATCTTAGCTGCAATATTAAAAATATATTATACAACGTATAGTAGTTATAAAGTTTATAACTCAATTCATATAACTTGAAAATTTTATCTTCATTTCTTCTAATTTATACTTTAAACCTCGGTCTTTCACTAACTTATGTGAACACCGTCTTTCAAAAGACGGATTCAAAAACAATACCCGAAGAATCTTATGCCCTCGTTGTATTCCTACAGCCTCGTGGTGTACAAGTATTTAAGTACGTATCTTCTTCCTATACGAGGTATATGTCTCTGTCTATGCTTCAAGAATTGGCTGTCAGGTTTATTACACACCTAGGCCCTGCACAATACATATGCCTAGGTGTGCAAAAGAGAATTCTCTAAAGAAGTTGCAATTAAGGAACAGTTCACGCAGAGAATAGTGCAGGTTGCACAATTACTGCATTAATGGAGCTTCAACTTCGGCATCACAAAGTTACCGGATGACTAGATCTGGCCAAAGAATCCATGGAATGCAATTCTTTTTGCACTAAACGTACAGCATCTCCAAGCTGCACTTCTCCTCCTTGCAAGTGATAACCATCCTGGAACATTTCCTCAATTTGTTCGAGGGACTTTCCTTTTGTCTCTGGAACAGCCATGTATACAAACAGAACAGCCATCACTGAGATTAAACCAAACAAGAAGAAGGTTCCAGCAACGGTGATTGCACGCGAAACCGAGAGGAAGGACATGGCGATTAGGCCACTACAAACCCTATTACCAACTGCTCCAATTGACGATGCTTGAGCACGAAGCTTCAATGGGAATATCTCAGATGTTATAACCCAGCATACCGGGCCAATGCCAACTGAAAAGAATGCTACATTTCCACAAATCGCCAGTATTGCCAAACAAATTCCAAATGAATCTTGTTTGAGAAAAGTGAGGCTGAACGAAAGCGTAAACAAGCATAGAGTCATCCCAATAGTGCTCACATAGAGCAGTGGTTTCCGTCCAACTTTGTCGATCAGAAGAATGGCAACAATTATGAATGCTGTCTTTGTGATTCCTACAGCGACTGTGGCAGCAAGAAGTTTTGTTTCATTCTCAACACCAGCTGCTTTTAAAATTTCAGGACTATAATACACAGTTGCGTCAATGCCAGTAATCTGCTGAAAGCATTGGATTCCAAAACCCGTGATCAACATCCTGCGAAGGGCTGGAGACGGACTCAAAAGTTCACGCCAGACGGCCTTTTCTTCATACTTGTCTCCATTAGGAGTTCCAGCAGCCTGTTCAATTTCCGCAAGCCTCTCCTTGACTTCTGCATCACTTTCGTTTGTTTTCATCAGAACCAACCTAGCTTCATCAATGCGGTTCTGTGTAACTAGCCACCTTGGTGACTCTGGGATTATGCATAGAGCAAATGCAATAAATACTGAGGGCAGGATTCCAACAGCAAGCATTATCCTCCAGTTTATGTGTGGTGAGAGGCCGGAAAATGCATAATTAGAGACATACCCGAGAAGGATTCCGAAATTTATGAAAATCTCCGGAAAGGAAGTGAGTGAACCTCTAGCAACAGCAGGTGATATCTCTGCAATATAGACTGGTGCGATCATAACTCCAAATCCAATTCCAATTCCAGCAAATATTCTCCCGACCATCAGTACATCGAATGAAGGTGCTACAGCCATTATTACAGCTCCTGCTTGGAATATAATTGCTGCTAAACCCATTGCCCATTTTCTGCCAATGGCATCGGACACTCTTCCTCCAGCTAAACTCCCAAAGATTGAAACTATGCTCAAGATACCAACAAGAACTTCTTGTTGCACCTCCGAGATGTCCAAATCTTGGTGAATAAAAAGAATAGCGCCGCTCATGACACCAACATCTGCAAATTGGGAAAACAATTATCAACTTCAATTCCACTTCAACATAGTATGACCTAACCTAACAATAAGGTTTTTGCTTCTCCATTATCACTTTTCAACCATTTTCATTCCTTTTGCACAGATGTTAGGAGGTGGTGACAAACAGAACAGGCAGAGAGAGTTACAAAAGATTAGAAAATCCTGCCAACTAGCAGCACAAATAAAAGAAGTAGAGGTGCAGGAGGATGCACAATGGAAAACCAACTTAATGAATTAAATGAGTATAATCTACGTGACAAAGGATATGCCTTTCATTACAGATGACATAAGTCAATGTAAACAAGCATAATCTACACGCCACACGTTCCATCGGATTGGAGAATGTTCTTTAGAAAACCTCATCAATTACCCAATATTCTGCATTACTTTCAAGGCAATATACCCAAAAGATAGATATAAACAAGTAAACAAGCCCTGGGTAGTTTAAAAGGCCCCTGCCTCATATAGAGTTGCTGAAGCATGAGTAATTCCTCAATACAAGATTGATAGCTATTCTATCCCCAAAAGGACTTTTTCCCAACACCAAGACAAGATTCTTTTAAGATGCCAGATTAGCCTAGGGGATCAGAACGGCAAAACCAGGAGGCAAACTTTCGATCCAACTGGGGTTCTTTGATCTTGTAACAAGTTCTTTTATATGCATCGGAAATCTCAAGTAGTCTAAAAAGTCCCGCTTGGAGTTGGATATTTCAGAACGAACATAGAGATATCTAAAAGAATTGAATCGCAGACAAGAAAACAACAGAGGAAATGAAAAGAAACACATATGATCAGTGATAATAAGCACCGAAAAGAAAGAAGAAAGAGTACTTGCAATAGCCAAGAAGGACATTGTTGAGCGATGCAAAAACAGCAGAGGCAAAAACAAACTTCCTCGTACTAGATTTCCTCTTTTCCAACTGATACAGATGGTCTTGATCAACCTCGTCATCGGCCAACTCCGAATCCATTCTCCTGTACTTATTCTTAGTTGCCATCCCCAGAGGCACACCGGACATTTCCATATCTCCGTACATGCCATTCCCATTACCTTGGGTGCCCATCTTGAGGGGCTGCAAGCCTGCAACAGAAACAACGTATATTTATCCAAACCAACCCAGAGTTCGTTGATTTTTCCTCGTGAGTCCGTTGATTTTTCCTCAGCGCAACTACTTTCGAAGACTTTGAACGGACAAGTGGACTTCTTGTTTTTGCAATGTAAGCAAAGAGAAAAATGTTTTTAAAAAGTGTAAAATATAAAATAAACTCAGCCCCGTTTTATTCACTCTTCTTCGATTTTGAAATTTCTTTCCCCAAACGAGACAACCCTCGACTGGCAGGTTTCGACGCAGACGTTCTTCCGACCTGCGTCAGTGGCAGTGCGTGTGGGCGTGTTTTTTGTCTTTTCCCCTCTCCTTCTAATCTTCTTTTTGTTCATGACCTCGAGTTTGTCGGTTATGTCGGAATAACCAGTAAGTAAGTTGTGCCTCAATTATTTTTTGAGTTTTTGTTTTCCATCAGTTTCGGACACAGATTTAATCGGAGGAAGATTCCGAGTATATTTACCGTTTTTGGATGATTAATGAAAATATAAAAAAATCAAAAAGTTTTTCTAAGCATGGTGTATTTTCTACTTTTACATTCACAAAATCTTATTTTACACCGATAACCGTTATTTGGAGTCATTTTATAATAAGTAGGATAAATAGAATGATTTGATAATTATTATTATTTATTAGCGGGAGTCCCACCGTACACGTGGTGTTATTAATTGAAGAATTGTAATCAAATTTTCATACAATTTTTACATCACACGTTTAAATTGAAATCAAACTGTTTAATCAAAGATTAGAGTTTGGTTTTTTTTAACATCCACCTGTAGCTTAACCATTTTCTCAAACCATTTTAGGTGAATTATTAAAAAAACCAGGATGGACCCCATCCCACCCCACCCCACCCCACCCCACCGCATGTCAAGCCCTCACTCGTCGCTCGCACACATGGACTTGGAGCACTCCATTTTGCGTGAGTTCATGCACGGAATTCGGGAAGT
>JAULKK010000011.1:4803545-4817652 GCA_032355705.1 Rubia peregrina
TCTAAACCCCTTATGATGTAAACCTACCTAAATCTAGCAATCTTCCAACAAAAAGGTAACAAAAGAGATGTTAAATGTCTCAGAAAATACATGCATTTGACGTCACATCACTCATGGATTGACTTTGAAAACATTTTGAAGTGCCAGCTAGTAAACCAATCCATAATGTCTCTCTACATATTGTGAGTGTATTTATTAATCATTGAAATTAATATTTAAGGTAGTAAAAAGTTTTGTGTGATATTAATGTTGTCAATTATGCTACGAAGGTACATGTATTACATTGGGTGTCAAACTGCAAAGAGTTGGATGGCCTATTTATGCCCCGTGATGACTCGAGAAATTGGATTCACAATTGAGGAACGGATCACCTATATCCACAAGAGTCCTGGATGGAAAGAAAATAAAGTATTCACAGCCCCATACATTGAGCGGTGTTGGTTAGATACTCATTTCATTTAACGAACTTAATAGTGTCAATTGTTTTATAGTTAATTTTCTTGCAGGGACCATTGGAGATTAATTTTTGTAATTCGGGAGAAGAAGCGTGTTTTTTGGATGGATCCATTACATTTCCCACTGTCGGACACCTTCATCAAAATTTTAGATGTCTCAATGACTAACACTTCTGAGTCAAGTAATACGGCTTTTGACGTAGTAAAAATCAAAATTCGTTAATTTTTGCTTTGTCATTCAATAGTATTTCATATTTTCAAGATTCTTACAATGCTTTTGATCAGTACAAAAAAAGCACAAACTTGGGAGTGCGAATATTACGTAATGATATACGTCACTGAGTCCATTCAACAAGTGCGAGTGGATTACCTTGAAATCGACAAAGTACGTTTTGCACCCCAATTGTTGTCTATTGTTAATTTTTTTGTGGGCCTAATTGTGACATTTTCATACTCACGGATTTTTCAAGTCAACAACAACCTGTATTCCCAAGATGATATCAACGTTGCAAGAAATTGCTTGGGTGGGTATTTTGTAAAAGCCTGGTCGGCATCAATCGAAAATCCAACCGGGGTTTAGATTCATGTTTGATCTAATTTATAGTGTACATATATTGATGAATTATATTGTGTGGAATAGAATTTTCTAGAACTCTATTCCTATCTATAGATTGTTGCTATGTTAAAATAGTATATAGATTTTTTGTTAGCTAGCTTGTATTACGATGACATATGTTTTGGGGAATAGAATTGGCTAGATTTCTATTCCTATCTATAGAATGGTGCTTCGTTAACGTATTCTATAGATCTTTGTATGTATTGGATCTGTTTTGCAAGGCTTTTCTATAGCCCGGTTTAATATATTGGTTATTTTATATTGACATGTTCCCCAAACAAGTTCCAACTGAGGAACCATGTCCCAAGTTTAGGTACACTCTTTTCTTATATGCCCAATTTGGAGTTCTGGACTCGGAACTCAGGGTTAAAATTGAGGTCAGAGCAGGAACGTAAAATTTATTTTGATCCATTTTCTCCGTAGAAAGTGCATCCGATGCAGTAACGAAATGCAAAGGCCAAAATAAAATTCGACAGAGGAACCTTATCTACGTTACAACATCGTAACTTCACTTTGTCCCACAACGACCAGTTGGCCAATTCCGAGTTCGGAACCTAGGTTGCGAGCCTTTAACTAATGGAAGGCAAATCTTCCACTACGTTTAAAGGCAGAAAAACAAGCCTTCTAAGGGGCAGATTAAAGGCGGTTCCCCAAAGTGACTTTGATCAATGACGATCAAAGTCACTAATAGAGAAGCCACCTGCAAAGTGACTTTAAGGGAAGGATACGTGGGAAGAAAAGAAGAAAATAAAAAGAGAAGAAGAAGATTAGTCCTTATGTGGGTATAATAATAATTTCATGAGTAAAGTGCCAAAATAACTCCGACTTTAGGCTGAAAGTGCCAGTATATCTGTAAAACGAGAAAGTGCCAAAATAACTCTAACTTTATGATGTAGGTGTCAATATAACCATGAGAGCCATTGACCTCAATTGTCAACGCCAAAATTGACCAGCTTTTAGTAAAATGATAATTTTACCCCTGCTAAAAAAATTATTAAATTAATACCCTACCCATTTTCTCCTTCCTTTATCCTCCGCCGCCTGCATGGTCAATCTCTCACATTCAAATTCCTTAATGTACTCGAAAGCTCTCGCTTCGTCATTGTCATCAATTTCCAAGAATCAGAACCCCCATGCTCTTAATTTAAACAAGATTTTTCTCGTACTGTGTGACTGCATGTTTTTATAAAAGTGTTGGAAATTTCCTTCCGACCACCGTTCTCCGCCACCGATTCTCTTTCCTTACGCATCATTCTTTCTGTCACCGCATTGTTCTTCTACCTTTTCTCAATCGATCTGGGAGGTGAGGCCTCACTGTCGTGGCGTTCAGCCCCACTGTGGCGGTGGAGATATCGAACCCTAGGTGGCAAAGCAACTCTAGGGATCACGCCTCTGGGCGGTGGAGTGGCGGAGAAAATCTGGAGGGTGAGTGGCGGTGGGGTGGTGGCTGGGAGGCCAATTTATTGCTAGGGTGGTTGTGGTGGTGTTGTTGGTATCTGGTGGCGAGAGGTGGTGATGTGGTAGCATATGTGGTGGCTGGTGGTGGTTGTGGTTGTCAGGGTGGTCGGAGGAGGTGGTTAGAGGTGGTGGTGGGCGGTGACGGTGGTTGTGGTGGCCGGAGAGAGGGTGGCAGATGATGCTGGCAGGAGAGGATGACGTTGGGTGGTGGTTGCTGGGGGCAACATGAGGGGTATAACGGGAAATAATTTAAGCTAAAAATTATCAAGTGCATATTTGTCATTTTGAGTCCGGTCAACGGTCCAAATGGTTAGTGAATGCTGGAATTTGATATGAAGGTTATATCGGCACAAATCATCATAAAGTTAGGGTTAGTTTGAAACTTTTTTATTTTACAAAGTTATATTGACACTTTCAACCTAAAGGTTGAGTTAAAAAGGCATTTAATTTTAATTTTATTCTTTTTTATTTTAATTTTTTCGAGGGGTAAAATAATCTATTCATCGAAATTCAACCTAAAAATTAGCCTGAATGGGTAATTTTTCACTTTCACCTACTTTTTAGGATTATGTTAGCAAAACACTTTCAGAGGATTATATTGACACTTATGTGAATTATATATGGTTATATAATCACTTTTTTTCTTATTTATACATTGCAATACATTTTTTTTTGAAATTATAGAAATCTCGTTCCAATAAATAAAAACAAGTATCGAATCACCACTTTAATTACATCAATTATAAAATGACTGCATCTAATCTAATGGTTAGTCGGTATAAAACAATGTTTTTTGATAATATAAATTCAAACTAAATAATAATTCACGTTGCAATAATTAATTCATTTCTATCTTGTTAAATTTTTAACATAAATTAAAATATCCAATTATCATACTCCCTCTATCTCATCATAAATTGCACACTTAATATTTGACAGTCAACACTGTCAAAGTTACCACGTATTTGAATATATATATATAAATAATAATATTGTCGTATGTGATATTGTTGGATTCATTATATAAATAGTTGAGAAAATGCGTTTTTAACCCTATGTTTTGGTCAAAAGTGTAGGAATGACTTTGTAAAATATGAAATTCCAGAAATAACCCAAGATTTGGTTGACCAAAATATCACGGTCAAATTGGGCAAAAATCATCGAAATGACCATTTTACCTTTCTGGCAAAAAAATTTAAAAAAGGTTAAAAATGGTAAAAGCCAATTTTATCCTCCCTTCTTTCTTCCTTCCTTTTACCAATTTTCTCATTCTTTTTCCCTTTCCAATCAAGAAACCCCATTCTTTCTTTGCATTTCCAATAAAAAATCGTTCCAATCATTCCACCATCTCCAGCCTGGCATTCCAATGGCTAATTTAGAGTCAGGGTGGGATTGGCTAGAGTGGCATCTCGGTGGTGCCAAGGCTGGGTGACGTCGGGCGGGGTGGAGTCGGCGGGCTAGGGTTTTGGGTGACGTCGAGCGGGGTGGATTTGTGGGGCTTAGTGGTGGTGGTCGATGAGACGAGGTGATGGTGCAGTGGGGTGGTGGTAGTGTTGTATATTGTGGCGCATCGAGGTGGTGGTGACAGAGCTATGAGTGGTGGTGATTATATCTGCACTTTCGAATAAGGGGGGAGGAGGAGCGGTGGGCTGGACGGGGGGGCTAGGTTTCAGATGGGTGGCAGGGAAGGGAAGGAGTAGCGGGGGAGAAAAGGAGCGGCGGGAGCTAGGGCTTCCGGTGGGGGAGAGGAGAAGCAATGGGCTGGGGTTGAGATGGGTGGCAAGTGAGAGGAGCAGCGACGAGAAGGGTGGGGAGAGAAGAGCAGCGTGGGGCTAGGATTTCCGATAGTGTGGGCTTACTGGTGGCGGTGGTTCTAGGCAGGCGGCGGGGGCTCGAGAGCGAAGCAAGCAGGGCTGGGGTTCAGGCGGGTGGGGCTGTGGCACGGTATAGATAGTGGCAATGGAAAGGTCACACTCGGTGGCGGCGACGCTTAGTGGCGACGACGGCGATATAGGATGTTTGAAGTTGGAGAAGCAGCTTAGGGTTTAGAGTTGAAAAAGAAACTTAGGGTATAATGGTCTACCTATTTTTAGTTTATAGTTTTTATTAAGATAGGGGTATTTTTGTCTTTTCATTATTAGTCAACGCCGGACTTACATCAATCACTGCCAGAAATCGACCAAATGAGTAAAAGTGCACATTTTGACTAAAATATAGGGTCACTTCTGTACTTTCAGATATTACAAGGTCATTTATGTACTTTCTCAATCTTATAGGGCCATTTTTGCACTTTTTCCTAAATAGTTTTTAATTATTGATTTTTCATTTGTCGTTATTATGTGTAGCTATATTAACAGTCAAACACGTTTCTTCAAGATTGTGGAAAAAAATTTGTGTGGGTTATGCTGGGACAGAAGGAATATGAGATTAAGTTTCGAAAGTTCAATACATTTTTTTATACAGTGTAAAGTTTATGCTACAAATATATACTCCCTCCGTCCCACTTCATTTTGCTTATTTACTTTTTACGGTCTTCAATGAACATGTTTAACCGTAAATATCTCCAGATACCTATAATAATAATGCATTAAAATTTGATAATTAGAAAATTAATGTTAAAACGATCCTAACAATATCCCACATGATATTTTTATTATATATGAATTATTTTATATTTATGGTAGTTTACAAAGTTTGGCTACCAAAAAACAATTTAGTAAAATGAAGTGGGATAGAGGAAGTATATGGGTAAAATAGTAAAACAAATTATATACAATTTTTCCATAGATGTTTTCCTTGCAGTTTTAACAATTCAGTTTTAACCCCTTACTTTTTTTACATTTCAAATCTAAACTTTCAAACATCAGATTTAAATTTTATCAGAGGTTTAGCTATTCAATCTTCAGCCATTTATTATATTCAAACTTTAATTTTCAGACTTAAAAATCAAGCTGAGGCCGAGTTTTGTTTGTTAAATTAAAAAGCAATTTCACTGGCCATCGAGTTGCCTCGAGTAACTACACCCCAAGTTCAAGGAAATCATTTACGACACATACTTTACACTGCTGAATAATCACAGCGCCGAGGCTATGCTTCGAGAGGAAATCACCATAGGTTCATAAAATTTACAAGCTTCCACGTGCTTTGAGAGGAAGTTTAACAATAGGTTCATAAAATTCACAAGCTTCCACAGTTCAACAGTATCAGACCTTATGCACATGTGTAGCTTGCTAGACTGAGATTACCCATTATTGCACAACTTGGAGTGCCAGCTTCACCATCAGAAAACCTCCGGTTGATGGTAGTACATAAATACAGAATATAGCTAGATTCACCAGTTTCCCGCATTGTGATTCATTCAGCTAGTCCTAATAAATAATAAATACTTCCTCTTACGATAAAATCGTTCATCATTTCCCTGAAACACGACAAGATGTCACCATGCAGGGATTATGGAATATTCACAAAGGATTTCCAAATCTCTTATGGGTGATAGGTTGAAAATCTTCTAAACTTATAATAATGACAACATATTATCATTACAATCAAACCACAGTACCATATATACCAACTATCTACGTCGTGTTAAATCACATTCTTTTTTAAATTGAATTGCTAAAGAAGGGAAGTACATGAGATGTTCTCTAGATTTATTACAAAATCCTATGAGTCTCATCACCAAAAGAAACATAGTAGCCAGAAATAAAAGCTTACGTACCATTTACAGTTCACACAATAAATCTGAGATATCAGAGCCAATAGGCAAGGTGAGACAGTCTATTGATGCAGGGCTATTAGAAAAGAAGGATTCTTTTCGTATATATGGTTTGTGACGGATAAGTTAAACAAGATATCTTCAACCTAAAATGGCCCAGATAAAACTTACGTGGCATCTGAATAATAATAAACAGTTATGGGGTATCCAAACTAACATGCACTGTATAAGCAGATATCAAGATAAATTATGTGAAAGCGGATATCAAGATAAATCATGTGAAAGTGGAATATTAAAACAAGTTTAAAAAAAAGAGAAGAATGATAAGAAGTTTGCTTATATGATGAATCGGAAACAAATGTAGAAAGGAAATAATTCTGAACAGAATGACCAAAGTTAAAAATCAAGTACCGTCCACTTACAAAAACTTACTTTAGGAGTCAGAATGTTCATCTTCCCTTATTGTTGATCCTTATGTTCCAGGAATCACTCTTTGATGGATGAAGTGGATCACCAACAACATAGGATGGTTGAGGTGCATAATGTTTCAAGAGAGGGATTCTATCTGGATCATAATCATCATCACTTTCATAGTATCTCTCAGCATTTGGTCCTAAAGCTTTCAGAATCGTTGCCAGTAACAAACTTAGACCCTGCACATGAAATGCAAGCACCAAAATAAGAGAACCAATAAAGAGAAAAGGAGAAATCCCCACAAAACCCAAAAAGTGTAATAGGCCAAGCCAGTAATACATGATACCTCCATCCCACAAATAACTTCCTATTTGTAAATTATCCATAAGCAGTCATTCATTCTACCAAATTTAGCCCCACTAAACCCCCCAAATTTACCATTATTTGCCACTTTTTGACACTGTACATGACATCATTCATGAAAAATCTTACAAAAGTAGTTTTTTAACATAAAAAATTGCTGCAACATCAGCTTGTGTAAAAGATTGAGCCAAAAGCAATTAGGAAGTTTATTGTGGGACGTAGTATATGCTTACATATAGGTTCTCTTATGCCGTGAATTTTACAGCAATTTAGTGGATGCCAAAGGATCCTTCAAACAACAGAAACATGCATGACCACATACCTAGGCTCCTTCCTTTCATCCATAGAAAAGCTCAGGATGTAAAGACAGCTTACAGATTTAGATTTCAAATATCAACAAACTAATCCTACTGCAGAATGCGGAGTAATTTATTGATCTCTAGTATGATCAACAACTTGAAAGACACCAGTATCCAGTGCAATAAGAATGTGACACAAAATGAATGCACTCAAAGAAGTTTCGCCCAAAGCTAATTAAAATATAAACACATTTACAAGAATGTCCACGATTTCGTAAGAAAAGACAAACAATGAAAACGAAAGGTAACCATATAGTATTGCTACCATAAAGCAATTATTTAATCAAAACATGAATTCCATAATTTCTCTGATGAGCAATTATCATGATACATGAACACATGAAAAATATTATTACTAGCTAAGTAATGCTGCCATAAAAGTAGACAGTCTAAGGTAACTATGAATACAAAGTGAACTACAATTGTTCAGGAACAGGGTTGGAATCAAGAATTACTTTTCTGGGGACCGAAACTACACATAAAAAAATTATGTTTGATTTGACCATTACAATAACAAAGCACAGTAGATTAATACATTCAAAGGTAAAGACTAAAATTAAATACTAAACACAAATAAGTGATTGAAGTAGCATATTGTGTATCATATTCAATAATCTTGTCGTTTTTTATGTAGTAAGTATGAAGTGATTTGCTTTCTTTTTGACATATTTTGAAAATAGATTATGAAATAAAATTTGAAATAGAGAACTTAAACACCCTAAACTACAGAAATAATTGATGAAAAAAATATGAAAATTAAATATCTTTTGCTAAAAAAATTTTGCTTTGCTTTTAATATAAGAAGATTTTTTTAAAAAACTTCTTTGCTTCTTAAAGATATCATGGCATATATTTATACTATCTTGGTATTAAGATAAAAATCAAATCCTAATTAGAACCAATTTTTTTAATTAAATAAAGTTTTAAAAAACATTTCCAAGTATAACTTGGATAAATATTAAAGGAAAAGTTGGACAAAGAAGAAATCCTATTTCTTTTTGGACTCTACAATAAAAATAAAGAATCCTACCATAACAAACCACTTCATGTGTTGAATGTTTTTCATAGGGGAGACCACATCTATTTTTTACTTTAAACAGATAAAAAGCTAGATAAATACAAAATACTCAAGGTAAAAAAATTGACCACAGAAAGACACAACAAAATTGACCACAGAACACCATAAAATTGATCATGTTTCAAATGTTTCAAAAATTGATCAAATGAATGTGTCAAAATTGATCGTGTTTCAAATGTTGCTGTGTTTGAGAGTTTAATGAAAGGAGAGACCTGAATAGCAACTATAACCACACCAACCCATCTGCAGATATCAAAATTTTCCTTGATAAATTGCTTGAACTCCTTGAAATTACCCGTGGGGTCATCTGGAAAATCCTGGTAACCAACCACTTTTCATCAAATCAATTCATTTACTTCAATGCTACAGTACTTGAAATGTATAATGATAAGTACTAAGTACAGCAAGCCTTACCTCCTCCCAGTTGTGATTTAGGAGCACGTCCACCACTACTGCAGCCTCTAGCATGATAATGAGAAAGACAAACACCGTATACTGTGTAGAGTTAAGGTGAACAATGGTTTTTGGGCAAACATTTGTTTACGAATTTAATCACAGTCTATGTGTCAAAACTTGACATTCTCAAACAAATGGCGGGAAGCAATAACAGCACAACAAGCTCCAAGAAATAAGAAAAGCTCTACCCCCACTTAGAATATTAATTATATGAAATCACCAAAACATAGGCAAAAACGTGGAGTACAAAGCAAATCACATAAAATTCTAAACCTTGGCATTAATTAATCTAGTATAGCCAATAGAATTATGCAACTAACTTTGAAAATTTGAACTTTCTAAAATAAAACCAGTAAATAAGTTGAATGACAAAGAACTTAATTTCACAACCATTAAAAAAATGTTAATTAATAATTACAGAAACTTCAATTAAGGCAACATGAATAAATAAATTCACAGTTCTAAGTCTCAGCACTAATCCCCAAACTGACATGAATCATGCCGATAAAAGCCCATTTCTGAACCATAATCGCACTGAGGGGAAGGAAAAAAATTTAGCTTAGGTTCGACCAGTTCTACCATTTAGGGAGCAACATTGAGAGTTGAGACCTCATAATGGTTAAAAAATAACAGAGGATATTGCTAATGTAATGCAAAAGTAATGCAAAACTTTGACAGACTGCAGCAATAAAAAGTAAGTTTGAAACTTTGACAGACGTCAAGAACATTTCATACGTACACCCAGCCATCACATGAGAAGAGAATCAAAATGATTTACGCTGTATTACACCAAATATAGATGTACGTCCTCTAGACTTTATGATCATAAATACCGCAAAAGTGAAACAAGAAAAGTTTACTAAATAGCCAAAAAGCTTGTAACGTTTTAAAGTTCAGAGTCTTGGGTGATGAAATATGGACATGTAAAGAAAAAAAGAGTCACAAAATGAGAGCTTTGAGATGGATGTGTGTAGTTGCATGATGAACCTATGAGGAACACGGTGAAAGTAGCTCGAATAAATAAGAGAAAAAAACAAAACATGTAAAGATAGTTTGGCCATGTCTTAAATACTAAAGTAACGAATTTAGAGAATTTAGAGAATCAAGAACCACCAAAATAACTAAACAGAACAGATAGAGGCCTAAAAGACCTTCTACAAAGAAAGATGCATAATTTATGGCATGTGTTTTGACTGAGCAAGATGATAATGATCCATATAACCAGCACAATACGGTGAGATAAGAATCCGATGACAAAAGGATACAAAACAGAGACAGCAGCCGTTAGCAGTCTCAGCAGCTATGTGTCCTGAGCATGTCACAAAACATAGAGTCACCCCTAGACCGAGAAAGGCATAGATGAACCTGCGCATTATAGAGGAGGATAGCAGCAAAGTGTCATAGTAGAAAATTTTGAATGAAGACCAGTCCATTCTTTTCAGAATCAACCCAGTAATTCAACATATTAGCACCAAGAGAGAAGATACTATTAAAAAGTAACTCATGAGAGCTATATTAACTTATGGTGCATTTCAGCAACATTAAATATACGAGAGTGTGGGAGAGTCAAAATAAATTCATGCTCAAAGATAGAATACAAACATTCATATTTTCAGGCCATTAGATAAGAAATGAAATTATGTAATTCATGTCAGATATGAAAATCTTATTCCAAAACAAATGAAATTGCAAATCCGCTGGAATATCAGTAGCTAAGCCTTCCTTAGTAGGTCCTATTGATTATAGAGTACATGTTAGCAAGAGTCCAGCTCTCCAATTGTACTCTTTGTCCCAGATGAAGCTTCAATTGCACTATTATTTTGATCAAACTTAACTAATTTTAATCATAAATTATATTCATACATAACTAAGGATATTATCGCATGGTATAGTGTTAAATTGACCGTAACATATATTTTCAAAATATCTAACTTTTTCTGATTTGTACATAATTAAAGGTATTAAAGGTCAAACGTAGACTATTAAAAGTCAAATCGTGAAACTTCAGCTGGACGGTGCTGAACAAAGCTCACACTTATTGTCAATTTGCAACCTCTAGCCAAAAGCAAAGCACAGTGAAAAGGAAAGCTAACTTCCACTATAATCTTTATGAACCCCACAAATTTGGTAATCCTGTTCAGAATATCGCTTTTCTGTTGATCCACACACATACACAGAAACACACACAGAGAATCATGTTCATCCCACACAACAACACGTTGATAAACAATAAAAAAAATCAAATTTAATCCATCAATGCAGAATAAACAGAGGATCCTGGAAAGAATTACCAAGGGGCGGGAGCATCGGGAGCAGAAGGCGCCATATTCTTTTGCCAAACCCTAAACATCCAAAGGGCGTACAAGATCATGGCCATCCCCACAATCCCGATTCCTGAGTTCACTATTTTTAGAATAGATTGCAGGCAACTTCGCGCCATTCTCCCCATCGCACAGTAATCTTTCGGACAATTTACAAAACCCTAACTCTAGATCAATATCAACGGAGCCAGGGTTGTGCAAAATTTGGGTGTGTTTTTTCTCTTCTCCGGAATATATCTCGGTGTGTGTTTTAGTTTTAATTTTTATTTTGATAAATGCAATAGTGAGAATGTTCTTTAATTAAATTTTAATCATGATAGAGAAAAAACAATTATTCTCTCCTCCAGTCTTGTCCCACATATGCTCTGTTCGACTGTGTGTAAAAACAAAACTGATTTATTTTGAAACAATGAGAACCAGCCTCTGATTTTCCCCAAAATAATAGTTTTTGCTTTCAAAATAAACTGTTTTTTAGTACTTTACTGAACACCAAAAGGTATTTTACTTATAAGCACAATAGATTAAAAGATCTGTCAAACAGAGTCATAGAACGGCCAACCGAAATCATGAGAACCGTGAAAATGGTGACAAAATAGTTTTGATTATTTATTATTTTGGCTAAGCTCCGCCATAATTGAGTTGCTGTGGTGTAATGGTTATCACCTCAGTCTTACACAAGGTCTCCAGTTCGATCCTAGGTAGCAACATTTTTCTCTTGCTTGGTATATCTTCGTGACTATATAATTTTGTTTGACTTGCAGGTCTATTATGCAATTCCTGTAAATTTAAATTGGGGGTGAAGTTCTTTTAAAAATAATCTGAAAAAGTGAAGGACGTTTGTTGTAAATATAGAAAAATTTGGTCACATTTAAAATATTTATTTCATGTTATCTTTTTCTTTACTCTTATGGGAACACCTATCGGAAATGGCTGCCGATCATCGGGAACCATCGTTTATCATCGGATTTATGTCGAGCTCTGATAATTCTCTGTTTTCCATCGACGATATTTGCTGCTGGAGAGAGGTGGTGACTCTTCTGCCGACTCAGAGGTTGTTGTTGCTGGATTTGAAGCTTTTGACAATGACGTCGTTGCCGAACCGCTTTCGTGAGGCAAAGGTGCGACGTAGTGAGAAAAAAAGCGCGGCGGAGTGACCGATCTGAAAGAAGAGTGTTACGGAGAACACTGAAAACATTTCCACCAGCAATGAATGTTGGATAAAGAGTGCGTGATATTCATGTGCTCTATTTGGAGTGATGACTCCATGCGTCAGAACTTCACGTGCGGCGTGATATTTTGCATCTGCTATTGCTTCTAAACGTGATTATTTGCATTTTCTGGTGCTTCTCGAAATCACCACAAAGCCTAGGTTTGTTTTTCTTATCATGGTTGTTCACTTGTACTCCCTCTGTCTCATCTCTATTTGTACAGTAATTATTATCACGTTGTTCAAGAAATAAGTTTGACTGTTAATATCTTTACCTACACAGAATAACGGAAAATTAAAACTTAATATTTAAAAACTAATCGTTATGACGAATTGAACAATATCATATACAACAATATTGTTGTTCATATATCTATTCAAATATATGGTTAGTGTATACCTAGCCCAACAACTGAAGGCTGCTGACCTCCAGGCCCAGCCAAATCTCACTTAAAGAATAGACAAATCCATTCAGCCCAAGGTTCGTGTTAACCATGAACCAATAAAAGGCGACACTGCGTGATCGTGTATCCAACCGTGAACCAAGAAAGACAGAATGAGGGCAAACAGTTAGCTACGAACCAAGAATATAGTAACCACGGTACGATCCACGATCTCAATCCCTAATAATGTGGAGCCACGATTACGATAGGCTATAAATATAGAAAGAGCAACACTGGCTCAGGTAAGTGAGACTAAACTGAGAAATTCTAGTTCTCTGAGGAAAAGACTAACTTGACTGTCGGAGTATTTTCTCCGGAATTACTTCCGGGATCTATTTTGCAGGAAGATATATTTCACGGGATTACCACATCATTTGGCGGCATCTGTGGGGGAAAAAGTTCATTTCAAAATCCTTCAGTAAACAATAGTGTTCACCAGAAGTGAGAAACGCCATAATTATCATACACACGAACAAACAGTGGGATGCAACAAAAGCATGCATCCCAGCCAAGATCAAGCATATGTCCCTAGTAGAGAAACAACAAGGAAGATACATAGGATTATAAGGAGGAAGCAGAATCTCCTAACAGAAACCAAGAAAAGGAGAGGAGAATGTTCGTAGCGTTCTTAGAAACGAACAGAGAAATACTGTACAATCAGTTCTTAGCCACGCTCAAGCCAAAATCCTCGAGGGTAAATAAAAGACCAAGTTAAGAGCATGTGGCCTTGCATTTTTGAGATTTCAAGATGCCAAAAGACTTCAATCTTCCTCTACATGTTAAAATCTATGATGGGACCACAGACCCAAAAGAATTCCTTCATTCATATCACAACAGCATGATATTTCACGATGCAAAATTGAATTGGTATGCAAAGCTTTCCCTATTTTCTTATCGGGAACAACGATCATGTGGTACGAATACTTGCAAAATGGAAGAATTAAGTCTTGGGCATATTTGTAGATTTGTTTTTGGGACGCTTCTATCAGAAGCATAAGTTCACCAAAACAATTGCAAACCTAAACAACATAGCTCAACAAAGTGACTAAAGTCTCGCAGAATATCATAATAGGTTTGTCACTGAAAGTGATAAGATATCAAAAACGTCATTTATTATTATTTTTCTATTTTAATATTTTTAGGATGTCAACATTATACTCTTTTTCCCATTGGGTTTTTTAATGAGGTAATGTGATCATTTTAGATTATTATTTTAGATAGA
>JAULKK010000011.1:4817752-4830163 GCA_032355705.1 Rubia peregrina
CTATCTACTTTCTAGTAGTTAGCCGCAATTAGGGCTATAAATACTATCTTTGAGAGGCACGGCGACGGCCTCCCAAGATCCTAAACAGTCAAGATGTTTAGAAAACTTATGATCAACCAAAATATCAAAGCCTTGCATATAAATAAATACGATGAGAGGTTGAAAAATTAGAAGGGTGATGCAAAATTAATATCCATGAAAGTACAAACAGTGCAGACATACATCAGAGTATTGTTACAAATTACAAGTAAAAAGTATCAAAATCCACAGCACTAAGATTAACTAACACAAGAGGGAGAACCAGAAAAATGCTGGCCAACGAAAGCATAATCCTCCTTATTCACATGCTAAATGGAGACCTCAGTGTTTGCATTGGTCTCAGTGTTTGCATTGGCATCAGGATTAGAAGGAAACCTATGAGCGCGAGAATCGAATAGAAGACGTTCAAAATAATCGGCTTCACACCTCTTCAGCTCAGCAACAGAGGGCAAAGAAGGAAACCAACGAGGTGGGACAACAAGACATAAGGGTGACCACCATCAGAAATGCTGCTAATGCAACCCTCGTTAAGCACAATCTTCTGTTGCTCCAACACTACCTCTAACTTAGCCATTTTGGGCAATTTCTTAGTTTTCAAGGTAGGGTTCAGTTCTTGCAGTTCGACCAGAGCCTCGCAGTACCCAGCATTGTGAACGCAGGTAGTAACTTCCTCAAATAAACTGTAAAAAGACTTCATCTTAACGAGTCGATCAACAAGGACTTGAAGGTACCCAGGTGAAGCAGGATCATTAGTTCGCATCTCTACCAGTTTGGAACACAGCTTATTGGCTTCCTTCTCAACGGCCAAGACACACTCCTCAACAGAGTGTGCACGCTCTTCAGCAGCTTCAAGAGAGACATTTAGAGCCGCACACTTTTCTTGCTGGCCTGACATTTTTCAAGGAGTGAACTGTCTCCCTTAGTGAACTGTGAAACTCATTCACTGACAAGCTGAACACTTTCACACACCTGATGATAAAAATACATAAACAAACATAAAATTTAGACCTCTAATAGAGAAACACCGAATCAAATCATATATAATTTTAAGACTCTTAAGAGACATACCACAAACATTTTTCTCATGGAGAAAAAGTTTAGATAGAGTAGCAAGAATAGTTCCCTCTACCATTAAGTTATGGCTTCGTGGTGGAAGTTTGGGATGAGAATTGCAAATACCCCCCCCCCCCTCTTAAGGGGCTCCAAGGCGCTTGAGGATCCACCAGTTCGATCATTTTTCCTTCTTCTTTGAGAGGTATTAGTAGCATTGCTAGCAGCTACAGTCTAAGAATTTGTTTCGGCAACATTCTTCTATGAGACAATAGTTGCAGTGTTCTCGTGTGTTTGGGTAGGCGAAGCTTCGACCTCCTCATTTTCATCACCAGAAAAGGATTTTCTCTCAATGCAACGCTTAGCTAAATCCATATCTGCAATATAGTGTACAAAAGAAGTCAGACAAACATGTGGAGATAATAGGACAAGGAGAAGTAAGAGAAAAATAACTAGAACAAGGGAAAATGTTAATACAACCTTGGACTCAACATTAAGATGAACCCCTGCCTTAGGAAGTTTGGATTTGGGAACATTATAGTTCCAAATTGGCAAAGCTGGTTCACTTCCATTACCAAGTTTTAAGAAGAAAATTGTTTGCCCCATACACCACAGTTATTAGGAAATTCACTGACAAACTCAACATTGGGAATGACTGGATAAAGATTGAATTAGTCGGATGAATTTTTTACCTTGTGAAGCTAATAAAGGCTACAGAATGGGTCAATTGAAAAAAGAGATTTGAGATGCCTCGTACACATGATAGAAAATAACAATGATCGATACAGCCTAAGGGTGAAGGTGAGATAATGCAACCCGGTAATGTGAGAGTAAATCTACGATATGTTGAGAAAGAGGAAACGAAAGTTCAAGTTTAAGGCAGACTAGATAGAAAGAGATGAAGCTAGGAGGAGGAGTGCGAACAAGCTCATAGGAGGATGAAAAAGGAAAACTATTTTTAAATTATCCAAGTAGTAATCGGAAAGAACACTACTAACGGTAGAAGAACTAGTAACATGATCGAAATCCTCCCCGGAGTTGACATCGTCAACCGGAACATCTTTTACAAAGTGTTTACCAACATTATGGATATATATTGAGGCAGATATAATTCCAAAATTTTAGACAAAAACTCTATCAATCGGACTCACATAATGCAAAAAGGTATATTCCGGTAAAAACTCAGGAAAAGAAACACAGAATACACGCAGAGAAAAAACAAAGAACAGAAAAGAAGGAAAGAAATCGGAGAACTCCTACACCACGATTGAGAAACAAAGTTACTATAATGGAGACGCCGCACAAGTTCACAATTATAAGAATCTCTTGAGAAAATGAGAAGATTAAGAACAAGGAAACTTACGAGTTGATGTATGATGAAGGGTTGAGACGATAAAGAAGGAAGGAATAGGATGAGGAATCGAAAAGGGTTAAGGAATTTAATTTAAGAAATTGAAAAGCCAAGAGAAGTAAAATCAAACAGGAAAATGATGATGAATGTTTGTCAAAAAGTAACTTGCATTTTTAGGAATACGAGAAGTCAGCGGTATATGGGAAGAGACAGTACACTGAATAGTGACAGAATTAAATCACTGAAATCGAAGCACTTATAACGGGGGAAATATAATGGTGAGAGAGGAAATTTTGGAACGATGCAATGAATAAATATGAGAAAATCTTGGTTCAATGAAAGAAAATCTCAAACGACTAAGTTGGTTACAAGTACAACGGACATAGAGGTTCAAATTCAAAATTCAAAATCAGAAACCCAACCAAAATTGCATTAGTATCCAAAAAGAAAATAACACGTCGAGAAGACAATCTTAGTCACATCAATGGCGAACATGTTATTACAGCTTCAGAAGTTCATGAAACAACAGTTCGCATACATTTTACAAACGAAGTCATCGCTTGTGTTTACTAGTATTTATGGCTAGAGGAGCTTATGGTGTATGCCTAGCCAATAATCTAGGGGTCACTAGCCTTTAGGCCCAGTCCAATGTTCAACCACGAACAAATGAAGATGGAATATACAATGTTCAGCCCAATGTTCATGTCAACCATGAACCGATAAAGGTGGAACCATGTCCAAGAGGGTTCAACCATGAACCGAAAGAGACGGAATCATGACTACACTTAGCCACGAACTGAGGTTGTAGTGACCACGATGCAACCCACGACCTTAAACCCTAGTAAAGCGGAGCCACTACTACAATCGCCTATAAATACAAGGAGAGCAACGCTGGCTCAGGTAAGTGACACTATACTGAGAAATTCTGATTCTCTGAAGGAAAATTACTGACTTGATCATCGGAGTATTTTTCCTCGGAATCACTTCCGGAATCTATTTTGCAGGGAGAGACATTTTACGGTGAACAACTGTTACTTTGCTTGATCGGGAAAACCACATCATTTGGTTATCTATAGTATATAGTCATTTTTCCACATGTTGCTTGCATAGTTTTCCATATCAGCATCACCAAAAATAAAAAAAATGTAATTATTAATTAACCATACCCCCATCTAATATGAAGTCATCTTTTCATTTTCCCATGAAAAAGTTTCATTAATAACATTCTCCAAAAATATGAAAGTTTCATTCCTCTCACCACTTTTCTTCTCCTCTTTTCCATACTACTCCATTACATTTTGTTAAGTTTTCCTTTTCCAAATTCAGATTTTTGTACTTATGTCACAATTATATGTATTTTTCTTCATTCATTTAGGTCTCAGACACCTTAATACAATCACCCTCACACTCACTAAGTGGTTTTATCTTTAAAAAAATTACATAATAAATCAGACAATTTTGACATGAATAAGAATATTCGATCAAAATCAACTAAATTATTTTATTAAAATATTAATTAAAACTATGATAAAAACATAAAGGGTAGTAATTTATGAATTAATATAAGTTTAGGCATCGGCCCGGCTATTACCTAGTTAAAACAATTAAACATCTATTCTGAATTTCTGAATTGGTTACATGTGTCGGAAGACATAATTTCCAAACTCAAAACCTTAGAAGTTTTCCCCCAATATTGACCAGGTTTACATCTTCTGGTATCAGAAGTCTCTTCGGAGAATTGTATAAGCCCAGATTGGTTTCAATTTTTGTCAATATCCATGTAGTCTTTCTTAAAACACAAATCAAACATGTCCAAAAAAAGGATTGAGAGGAAGAAAATGTCATAAAAACAAAAAATAAATAAAAACAAACAACAAAACATGGAGAGCTGGGAATATTTTTTTTAAAAAAAAATCAGAACACAGAGCTGGGAAAAAACAGAAGAAAAACAAAAAAATAAAATAAAATTACAAAAACCGCCAAGCTGAATTGTTGTAGATTCCAGACAAATCACAAAAAGAAACACGAAAAACAAGATGTATCGAGAAAAAATAGAAAAAATGAACACATGATAAATATATATTTTTAAATAACTTACCATCTGCATACATTGAATAATTGAATCCATAACCATATATTACCTTTAAATCTTGTATGTAGGTATTGATGACAGAGAATATGAGATACGGTTATAGAAAAAAATCCTCACAATTCACGGTCTCACCCCTTTTCCTTTTTAACAACAAAATTGAAGAGTTGAATTGAGTATTAAGAATCTGAATTAGAAAAGATGAGGAGATTACATAAGATTCGTTGAGTACAATAACCAAATTTATAAGAAAAATTTCGGGGTTACAATGAGAAAATCAACAATTATTTTTTTGGGATTATCAACACCAACGGAACTAATATTGATCGTTTGAAGATGGAAGAAGAGTAGAAGATAAGGCGGCGGAGGTGGCATGTAGATTGAAGGAGAAGAAGA
This sequence comes from Rubia peregrina, assembly GCA_032355705.1. Lineage (NCBI taxonomy): Eukaryota > Viridiplantae > Streptophyta > Magnoliopsida > Gentianales > Rubiaceae > Rubia > Rubia peregrina. Next base: position 4,822,678 of record JAULKK010000011.1, read on the forward strand.
TGATGCAACCATGTCCATGGAAAATTGAGAACTGTAATTGCGCTTGGGAAATTCAAATTGGTTTAGGAGAAGGAAAAAAAAGCCGGTTTCTTGTCCATATTTACTACTCGTATTTATTGTTATTTTTATTTATTAAATATAACCCTATTAAAAATAATTTTAAAAATTGGGTTCTAAACTCTTTGGAGGCCATGTTTCGTTGCCCACCTTGCTCCTACTTATAGATTGGCCTGAAAAGTTTCATAATTGTTTCGTAAGATTAGGAAAATCAACTTTTCTAGACTTAGCCACACCAAACTGAATACTTATTATTTTCCAGTCAACATTACCAAACTTCAATCATATATTTGAATATTTATATAAACAACAATATTTTTTTAATAAATCAGGTTTATAGGGTTCTCATCCCTTTTCTATTAAGCTTCATTTTGCACAATGTGATTACAAGCAGATAATGTTATAGGATAAACTTATTACACTTAAGCGCTAGCTAAATATTACAAGTTAAATCTCATGTCTCGGTGGCAATAAGAGAAAAATACACAAAGGCACTAGTCAATATTACAATTATAAACAAAGGCCTATGTGGCAATAAGAAGGGCACTCAAGCATAAGAGGTTATCACTAAATGGTTGTCTAATAGTACCGGCCCAAACTACTAAATAAAACCAATCACACTGAAGCATTAAGGGAAATACATCTAAAATGCTCAATCCACACTTCTGATCAAATATCAAGACAATCAAATCGAAGATAAATTTAAGATCCCTAACTAAAGATCCAGTTTGTCTCGATTTAACTCGTTCAGACCCTTTCTCTAAACTATGAGACTATAACTGATCATTTTGATTGCCAAAAATATTTTTAACATCGGTGTATAGGAATCATTTATAATGCGTAGACTTAGCTTTAACTTGACCCCAAAATGAATACCAACTAAACAACGTTTTAATGGATCAAATTTTACAAATCTGATAAATCCTCAGAAAGAACGGAATCACCCAAAGTTCATTTTTAACAATTTTGATTTGGATTTCTCCTTACCGTCTTTGAAACTTTGGATGCATATCTGAAGTCAATCAAATTTATCAGAAAAAGGTATCAAATTTATCAGAAAAAGGTCTCCGAAAAAAATAGATGGACAGATTTAATTTCTACTCGACACTAAAATCCAAAAAAAAACCATTTTAAACCCCACTTATTTTTTAACTGAAAAAATAAAATTGGGAAAAAATAAAATAAAACTAAAATAAAAAATGAAATTAAGAGCCTCCAACCTCGAAAAGGAGAAAAAAGTGTGGAAAATGAAGATAAAATAAAAGAGAATTACCCTTCCATTCACCAATAACTCGCTAGAAGACTTTCGAAAAGTAGTGACCTTGCCGAAACTTTCTGTTGATTTGATCTATTCAAATTCCATACCCTTCATTTACCGCTATCATGAAGGTGTATTGGTGAAAGCGACACCGTCGCTCCATTAAAAAAATTAGGTTACCCAATGTTTGCCGTCAGGGCATTGATGTCCGCAGCTGAGTTGTGCCGAGTTACCTCGAGTTGTGTTTAGTTCACCTGAGTTGCACTAAGTTAAAACCGAGTTGAAAATTTCCAGATTTGAATCTTCAGCCCGAGTTAACTGAGTTACCTGAGCTGACCAGGATGGCCCAAGTCAGGACCGAGTCGGACCTAAGTCACTACTGAGTTACCCGAGATGATCAGTCCGGCCTGAGTATGCCCTAATCTTGACCCTAGACCACCCGATCCATTGATGCAAGACTAAGTGAGTCTCCACCGAGTTGGCTGCCTCTTTGAACAAAAAAGGTGTCGTGCGTAGACACTGAGAGCCTTCTCTCTGATTCGAGACCGCTGAGAGCGTCGGTAGCCGACACTCCTGAGTTCACCACCGACTGAGTTAAGGCTTTAGTAGTCTTCACACCAGAGATCACCATCGATTAAGTCGAGATCGCAGTCGGCTCTGAAAGCAATATCACCTAGGCTCACCACTGTGACGCTGATATGGTATTCGGCGTTGAAGCGAGAGTGGCGAGAGCGCCGATAGCCGTCACCGCCTAAGTTTCACACCGACTGGGTTGAGGTGTCGGTAGCCTTCACTCCTAGAGAGAGAGCCGATAGTGGTCGGAAGACTTGCGTGGAAGAAAACGAGAACAGTGGCTTGCCGGAAAAGCCACCGCCTAAGCCGATCTAGAGCTTTTGCTCCATTTCTCTCATGAAAGGTCACCAGACTGTGCCAAAACACTGAATCTACGCCAATCTGCATATTCAAGAAAGGTTGAGGGAAAAGGATAAAGGTTTTGGGAAGGTGGGATTGAGGTGGGAAGTTGCCGGAGGAGGTGGCATTGACCGAGGTCCCCTAAAAGGAAACAGTGCCACGGTTTTAGAACGAGGGAGTGAAGAGAACTTTTTGATTTTTTGGAGAGAGAACTTTTTATGGAGCGTAAATTATATCCTATCCCCGGGGTATGGTTCAACAAGGTATCTCCAGGTATTAAATTGCGTGCGTAAATAATGAAAATATATACCTAAATAGTAGGAGAGACTGTATTAGTTTTTACTGCAAAGTACATTTAGTTACTGTGAATACAATGTGGTGTGTATCCCCAGTGTACCGTATACTACTTGTTTATGCAAAAGAGTTTTGAAATATTAAATTTTTGTGCAACGTTATTATACGTAGTTAAATATTTTAATAATTAATTTTTTTATAGAAACTGTGAAAACATTTTTTGTAATTTATTTTAAGACCAGTGGAGTTGACGAGAATAATAAACAAAAGTTGTAATAATAATAAGCAAAGGTGCTCAACAATCACTTTCTCGGGATGCATGAACGAGGAGTCTGTCCTCCCATTCAAAATTCAAGATTTTGGTGTATTCTCTCCATTGTTAGCATCTGAATCTTTCCACTCAAGGAAAAACCCCAACCCCTCAATTTAAATTCGTCGGATTGATTTTACGGCTCTAGATATTGTTTTACTAAAATAAGGAGGCTCCGTAATAACGCCCAAAATTCAATATTCAACCCAAACTCCTGCCCCAGAATCCTATGTAAAGGGGCTTTCTTTATTTGATATCATTTCTTTGTTCCAATTCAATTTCTGAAATCAAGATCTGATGCTTTCTTCCTTTCATTATCCCTTTCCAATTCTCCGTGTCATTACATGGAATGCATGCTAGAGTTTCGTTTTTTCGCTGTCGAACTCAATTTCCCTGTTCAAAAGATCTAATCTTTCTGAGTACATTTGTGCTTAAGATACCAAATTTGCCTCCTCAGAACATGATCCATATCTAGGGTTTTCATAATAATCGTCGTTTTGTGGGTGGGTGAGAGGGTTGTTTGAATTCAAGGAGAGGAAATGTTGAAGCAGCTTTTGAGCAGAATCCCTCGAAAATCATCTCTTTCGAAAGCTGGTGATTCTTCAGGTGCCAACAGCTCCAATGACAGTTCTAGTTTGGGGGCGTCCAAACGGCCCTCTTCAGCTGTTTTTCCGGCGAGTGTGGTTGCTGGGTTTGAGCCATTGTTGCCATTTAAAGATGTTCCCAGCTCCGAAAAGATGAATTTGTTCATTAGTAAGTTGAGTCTCTGTTGTGTAGTATTTGATTTTACCAATCCAAGTAAAAATACCTTTGAAAAGGAGCTGAAAAGAGCTACATTGATTGAACTCATCGAATACGTGTCGTCTAATTCTGTGAAATATCCAGAACAGGCTATTTTAGTCGTCTGTAAAATGTGCGCTGTGAATTTGTTCCGTGCTTTCCCTCCTAGTTATCGGTTGAGGAATGGCAGTTCTCGTGCTACTGAAAATGATGATGATGAGCCCGCATTTGACCCTGCCTGGTCACACTTGCAGTTGGTGTATGATTTGTTGCTTAAGTTTGTCATTTCATCTTCTTTGGAAGCTAAGGTGGCTAAGAAGTATCTGAATCATTCCTTTATTGTTAGATTACTTGACTTATTTGATTCTGAAGACCCAAGGGAAAGGGAATGTTTGAAGGCTGTTTTGCATAGGATTTATGGCAAATTTATGGTTCACCGGCCATTCATAAGGAGGAGTATGAGTAATGTCTTCTTTAGGTTTGTCTTTGAGGCTGAAAAGCACAATGGCATTGCAGAGCTTTTGGAGGTTTTCGGGAGCGTGATTACTGGTTTTGCAATGCCATTGAAGGAAGAGCATAAAATCTTCTTGTGGAGGGCTTTAATGCCGTTGCATAAGCCAAAATCACTGGGAGTGTATTTCCAGCAGTTGTCATACTGTGTGACACAGTTTCTCGAGAAGGATCCCAAGTTAGCCGGCGGTGTAATAAGGGGACTTTTGAAGTATTGGCCAATAACAAACAGCCAGAAGGAGGTGATGTTTCTGAGTGAAATAGAAGAGCTTCTGGAAATCATAAATATGGCTGAATTCCAAAAGGTCATGGTACCGCTGTTTTGGCGGATCAGAAGCTGCATGAGTAGTTACCATTTTCAGGTAATTCATAATTTTTCTGTTCCTATATCTGGTTACATCTCCTCACTCTTTGCTTCAAGACATCTTCTGGTGATTTTCTGGTCACTGCTATGTGAACTGTTTACTGAACTCATCTTGGTTGGGTGGGAATGTCGGAGGATTTACTAGATGATAGGCTAGTGATTGCTTTTTAAGTTTTTTCACTGATCGAACCATCAAATAATCCATTTTCAGAAGATAAGGAAATTGTTCAAATGTCTTGTGGAGTCTATGATCAGTTGATCACTTCCTTGTTTCTTTTACTGTGATATTTTCTCTCTTGAAGCAGCACTTAAGCAAGCGTTTGGCTTATTCCTAGATTGAATAGTTAGCCCCCAAAGACAGACAACTAATTATACTGTTGATATGTAGCTTAGCGACTTCCACATTTTCTCCTCCTTTCATTTTCTTTATATAACTCTTATCTACAAGGTCATAGGACTGTGAAAGTAAGGTAGGGTAGGCTATGGCGACAGGGTAGAAGGGATGGGAGTGGAGAGGGACTGGTAGAAGATGGGACTAGGTAGCAAGAGAATGATGACATTTAAGGGAGGAGATGCTGAGAGGGAACAAGGGACAGTCAGTTGTAGTGCTGAGGCTGAACTGGGAGAGGAGAGTTTGGAATCTTGATTGGTATGGTTAATATGTGACCTAGTTCACATCTCAATGACCTATCTCGAGACTGAGGGTCATCTGACTTGCCATATTCCCGCCATGTATGTAGTTTGTGATGATGAGGCAGGCCATAAAACAATGTGTGAATCCTGATTGTGCCTCTTCATGAATGAAACAGGAAATATTCAACTGACTAATGTATGGCAGTACCTCCGGAAATTGACTGATCATTACTTTAAATTCTGGAAGGCTTGATTTCCCCTGCCTAACTAGGCTGTTATTTCTTACGACTGTTAGTGAAAAGAAACAAAAGTTGGGTATTTCTTTCTTTGGGATTTCAGTATTTTAAAAGGTTTTATGTACTTATTTCAGTGCTCTCCCTGCCCTTTTGGCGTAGCAAATACTTTTTTATTATATATCTTATCATAACATTGTTTTAGAGCTGTAAACGCTTTGTTGATCCCTTACTTCTGGGGCATTTGAACAGTACATCATTAGTCAAGTAATCCATGCAAAGCCTAGCTTTGTCATCCTCTTATATTTTGATTTAATGCAGGTATCTGAAAGGGCTTTATTCCTATGGAACAATGACCAAATTGTCAATCTCATTGCACACAACCGGCATATTGTACTGCCTATCCTTTTTCCAGCTCTGGAGAACAATGCTGAGAACCACTGGAACCCAGCCATTGTGAACTTGACATCAAACGTAAGAAGCATCTTTAAGGAGATGGATGATGCATTGTTTGCAGACTGTCATTCTCGCTACAAAGAAGAGCGAGAAGAGCTGAACTTGGCTGCAGAAAAGAGAAAGGAAGCATGGGAGCACATAGAAAATGCTGCCTCTAGTCTGAAGCCAGTAGTGGAAAACATTGCTGTACTGGTAACACCTCTAGCAACTTCAATATGTTGTTAACAACTTTTTATCAATAGATTTGTAATTTATGCGGGGAGGAGGTGGATAGTAGCCTAGCTAACTGATGGAGATGGATGCTGGCAACAGTTTCCGTTAGCCATTTGGTTCTGTGTATTTTTCTGTAATTGCACCCTGTTGTAACTTGTGGTGTTTGTCTCTTGATTTCGTTGCGCGAGAATTGCCTTGTTGTGGATATTGGTAGGAACTAACATTTTACGTTATTTTAATTAGCTGTTTCTTGCATCATGTTTTAGGTATAGCCCATCTCTATGCTTTTGTTCCTGTAGGGATTGTTGTTTTGCATATGTTACTCCCGCTTGTTTGAATTAAATTATGAATTATGTTTCCGACAAAATTTGAGAATGCTGAAGAACATGCGGAAGCTCCTAATAAGCATGGACCTTCCTTCCAAGAAACAAACTCAGTGGCCGACTTGCTTGCTAAAATGGTTGTAAAAGATCACAAGGGTTTGAATCTGCACAACCATTATAAATTTGAGAAGCAGGGAAAGGTGCTGTCAGAAGACGACAGCCACTCCAAATCGAAGAAGAAAGATGATCGGAGGTCTTCATTTCTCAAGCTTAAAATCAAGAATGAATGAGCCCTTGGAGGAAAATGGAAGATCGTTCAACTGGTTAATACAGTACGTGTTTTACAAATAAGTGTGTTGGACGAGGTTTATAAGATAGTTAACTTATAAGAAAAGAGCATCTCCAATGCAATAGTTACTTTGTTAAAAATCGCTGGACACGTCATATTGATAGCCTCTCAACTCACAAAAGCATATCCAATGGAAGGTCAAATGAAAACATTAATATGAAGTGACACATTTTTCTTTAGAGCATCTGCAATAAAGCATCACTTAGGTGAATTTCTCTATCCATGTCATACTAAATAACTCTCAACCTAAAATGATCTTATGATCTCCAATGCAGGGGTCAATTGTTGGGGTTAGTATGACGTGTACAGAAATCAAAGTGACCTCTCTGCTTGCGATATTGAGGCCGTCAAGTATGTCTAGTCAGCAAAGTTACCAAAATCATACTATACATTAACTATTTAAATTCATTTAATTTTAATTTTTCTAAGTAAATACTTATATTTAAACTAAACTAATTAATTAGTTATTTCAGATTTTGATTTAATTATATTTTATATTAAATAAAGAAATAATATATTTAAAATTTTAAATACTCATACAATTCTAAAATCAATAGTTAAAGATAATATTTACAGATTTATATAAAAAGTATTTTTAAAAATGTACATTATTGTGCAAAATTTAGTCGGGAATAAATGTTTATATATATGTATATATACATACGTGTATTATTTTTAGAGTTCATCTCCTGCGAGACCGTCTTATGGTAAGACTAGGGACTAATTACAAATATTGAAAATATATGGTACGAGCTCTTCAAATTCGGGGTTCAAATTATCATTATTTTTAGCTC
>JAULKK010000011.1:4857173-4874114 GCA_032355705.1 Rubia peregrina
TGTTATTTATTCAAGACCGAAGTATGTGTTGGAGGGGAAGCATTTGTTAGTGGTGGTTTTAACAATTGGGGCAAACCGGAGGCTTTGAAGAAGCATGTTGGCTCTAATCATATGAGCTCTCATAATCAAGCTGTGCGAAGTCTTAGTTTTTTCAAGAATCAAAAGTCATCCATATCAGTTGGTTTGTTGAAGCAATCTACTTTGGCTAAAGATGAGTATCGCCTTCGATTGGAAACTTCAATTGCAGCTTTGAGGTATTTATTGTTGCAAGGGTTGAGTGCTCGTGGTCATGATGAAAGAGAGAAATCACTTAATCAAGGTAATTTTCTTGAACTTGTGAAATGTTTTGCAAGTCGTGATGATGATGTGAAAAAAGTTGTCTTAGAAAATGCTCCTCAAAATTGTCAAATGATATGCCCCAATGTACAGAAGGATATTATTAATTCTTTTGCGCATTTGACAACTAAGATGCTTGTTGAAGAGCTTGATGGTGATTTTTTTGCAATTCTTGCTGATGAGTCCGCTGATGTAGTTGATAAGGAACAAATGGCTCTTTGTTTGCGGTATGTTAATAAGAAGGGAGAAGTGAAAGAGAGATTTCTTGGCATTGTTCATGTGGGTGATACTACATCATTGACACTTAAAACTGCAATAGAGTCTTTACTTATGTTGCATTCTTTAAGTTTGTCAAGAGTTCGAGGGCAGGGGTATGATGGGGCTAGTAATATGCAAGGTTCAATTAATGGTCTTAAATCCTTAATCTTAAGGGAATCTCCATCTGCATACTATGTTCATTGTTTTGCTCACCAACTTCAGTTAACTCTTGTTGCGGTTGCTAGAAAGAATAAGGATTGTGGTTGGCTATTTGATATGCTTGCAATTTTATTGAATTTGGTGGGTGGTTCACCTAAAAGAAAAGAGATTCTACGGGAAAAACAGGCTGAACGCATTTTAGAAGCAGTGGAAAATGGTGAATGTGAATTTGGAAAGGGCTCTAATCAAGAACTTAGTTTGAGTAGACCGGGTGATACTCGTTGGAGTTCTCACTTTAAGACTATTTTGAATGTGCTTTCTTTGTACCCATCAATTATGGATGTGCTTGATGTTATTGGAACAATTGATGGTAATGATGGCTTCAAGGTAGAGGCACTTGTACATGGTATGGAGTCATTTGATTTTGTGTTCATTTCACATTTGATGGTAACCATTTTTGGTATAACAAATCAGTTGAATATGATTTTGCAAAAAAGGGACCAAGATATTGTAAATGCCATGTCACATGTTGATCTTACTAAGGCACAATTGAAGAAGATAAGAAATGAGGGATGGGATACTCACATGGAGAAGGTTACTTCATTTTGTGCTAAGTATGATATTGATGTCCTTGATATGGATGGTATGTATGTTCGTACGGGGAAAAGCAAGCGAGGTATGCGCCAAGTGACCAATCTCCATCATTTTTTAGTGTAAGTCTTTTTAAGTGTTCTGGATCATCAATTGCAAGAGATTGAGAATCGTTTTGATGAGGTTAGTAAGGAATTGCTAATTTGTATGTCTTGCTTTCATCCTATTGGGGGGTTTTCTTCTTTTGACAAAAAAATTTGGTTCGTCTAGCCGAATTCTATCAAAGTGAGTTTTCAAGCATAGATTTGATGTATTTTGAGTATGAACCAGGGCCGGTTCTGCAAGAGGGCCAGGCTAGGCGATCGACCAGGGCCCAATATTTTGAGGGGCCCCAAAATTATATGTATTCCTATATATAATTATTAATTAAATTTTACTTTCTTTATTGTAAGGGCCCAAAATTTAGAATTCAGCCCAATACTTAATTATGGAATTAAAACGAAACTAAAAATAAATCCTTACATGATTTAAGGGAGTTAATATAAAATTGGAAAATGTAGAGTTTAGCTTTACAGGTAGTAAAATATTAAAAAGGGTTCTAATTCCAATTACTTGGAAAACGGAAGAACCGTGGCCAGAAGGGAGTACTTTTCTGATTCCAAAATCATCAAAATTCTTTGAAGATTTCAATTAGCATTCAACATTAATTTAAGACCGTTCAATCGCCGGTGAATCGGCTCTTTACCGTTGGAGATTATGGATATAAATAAGTGGGTTTTTTCCTTTCTGAACCACAAATTTTGAATTCTGAACTTTTATAAGATTCTCAAGCGAGTTATTCTTGTTTTCTCATCAATTTTCACATTCAAGTAATCTCAAGAAGTGGACTGCGGAACAATTTCAAATTTCAAGAATCCAAGTCCATTTGCAGTTGTTTTTTTGGACCTCTTGGTAAGATTATTGTTTGAAACTAGGCTTTTTATGAATAAGATTGAAGATCCGATGATGTTTGAAGAATCATTCAAAGTTGATTATTTTAATGTTGTTGTGGACATGGAGATTACTTCTTTGAAATCTAGATTTGATGAATTGAGATCATTCGAAAATATATTTGGTTTTTTGTTTAATTCTAAAACTTTAAAATCATTAGGAAACGATGAGTTGAGAAAACATTGTGATAATTTAAAAACTACTCTTACTCACAATGACTTATCTGATGTTGAGTTAGATGATTTATTTACTGAACTAAAAATATTGCAATCAACTTTGCCAAATGGATCGTTGTCTGCAATTGAAATCCTTGAATTCGTTAAAAGTGTAGATTGTTATCCCAATGTTGCTATTGCATATAGAATTTTGTTGACAATGTCTGTTACTGTAGCATCAGCTAAGAGAAGATTTTCAAATCTAAAGTTGTTAAAGAAATATTTGAAATCGACAATGTCACAAGAAAGATTGAATGGACTCGCAATATTGTGCATAGAAAGGGATATTTTAGAGAATTTACAAATAGATAGCATTATAGATGACTTTGCAAATAAAAATCCAAGTAGAACTCATTTTTTCTAATTGTTTTAGGGTTACGGAATATAATGTAACATTTATATATATATATATACACACACACATTAGTGGAGTACCATCGCTCGTTGAGCGATATCATTAATTAATATATTGAGATCAAGTATTATTTAAAATTTAAAATTTAGTCATCTAAGAAAATTATATGAATTATGAAGTGAAATAATTCATTTAATTGGAAAACGTTAAATATTGAATAAAATAAAAATTGATTATTTTTATAATATTTCGTTCAAATTATTTAAAAACTAATTCTTTATATTTTGAGATTCATTTTAAAGGTTATCATATCATAATTATATGTATCTCATTGCAATAAATAAAAGTAAATATCAAATGACCTTACTAATTATAAAATATCATCATTTAATCGTTAGTCGTTCTAAAATAAGACTTGTCATATATATATAATGTATACATGTTTCTATCAAAATTACTCTATCATTGCATAAAAAAGTCTGAATATTTTGTTATTTCAGATTATGTGTTTCTTTGAATTTTCTTCAGTGGTATACATATAGTATAATGAGATTTTTATTGTTTTAAATATATGTTTAGAAGTTATATATTTTTAATTTTTATTATTTTAAATATATTTTTAGAAGTTATATATTTTTACAAGTTATAATTGATTATATTCAATTAAGAATTAAAATCAGTAAAATATTACGATATTATTATGTTAACAATTTATGATTGATTATATATAGTAAACAATTAAAATCAGTAACATATTATAATATCAGTATGTTATTTTTAGACAAATTTGGTTTAGTTTAGTCAAAATGACTTCAACATCCCCGGTTGACAGAAAACAAACAATTGTAAAAAAGATAGCATTACAGATGACTTTGCAAATAAAAATGCAAGTAGAACTCATTTTTTTAAAATTATTTTCGGGTTACGAAATATAATGTAACATTTTTTTTATATATACTAGTGGAGTACCATCGCTCGTTGAGCGATATCATTAATTAATATATTGATATCAAGTTTTATTTAAAATTTAAAATTTAGTCATCTAAGAAAAATTATATGAATTATGAAGTGAAATAATTAATTTAATTAGAAACCATTAAATATTGAATACAATAAAAATTGATTATTTATATAATATTTCATTCAAATTATTTAAAAACTAATTATTTGTATTTTGAGATTCATTTTAAAAGGTTATCATAGTTATAAGTATCTCATTGCAATAAGTAAAAGTAAATATCGAATGACCTTAGGAATTATAAAATATCCTCATTTACCAGATAGTCGTTTTAAAACAAGACTCTGTCATATATATAAATAAATAAATAATATGTATACATATTTCTATCAAAATTACTCTATCATTGCATAAAAAAGTCTGAATATTTTGTTATTTCATATTTTGTGTTTCTTTGTATTTTCTTCAGTGGTATACATATAGTATAATGAGATTTTTTATGGTTTTAAATATATGTTTAGAAGTTATATATTTTTACAAGTTATGATTGATTATATATAGTGAATAATTACAATCAGTAACATATTACGATGTTATTATGTTAACAGTTTATGATTGATTATATATAGTAAAGAATTAAAATCACTAACATATTATAATACTAGTATGTTATTTTTAGACAAATTTGGTTTAGTTTATAAAAATGACTTCAATATCCCCGATTGACAGAAAGTAAACAATTTCTATTAAATGGTGCTTTATATAAAAGGGGCCCATTTTTTAAAATTTCGACCAGGGCCTTATATTTATAAAAAACGGTCCTGAATAGATTATATATAATAAAGAATTAAAATCAGTAATGTAAAGTCATGTGGTTATCATCAAGTATTATGTTGCCATCTGTGAACTAAATTTGAAAAGAAAAACTTTCCATGTTGGAACATATGAAAAGTTGAGGGTTTGACTGATGATAGAATATTGCGTGATATTGGTTTATGAAAATATGGAGATTATGCAATATTGATTCAGACATGTATAAAGCATAATGGATTTATAGAAAATCCCTAAAATTGTGGAACTAGATTTAAAGAATATTTAAGATAAGAAAAATCCCTTTATTTATGGGATTTTGATATACTTCAAAAGAAAATAAGGAATAAGAATATTATGGAGATAATCATGGAGATTTTTTATATTCTCAATGGATTGCTTATAGTGGACATCATAGCTGCATTAGTCGTGAATTTCATTGAGAAAATCTGCACTCAAATTTTATATCTTTCCGAGATTTTTTACGAGAGTCAGCATACATATGTTCCAACATACTGTGACTTGTTGATTAGTTCGGAACGTATACTTTAATTTCTCGGAAGGAGGAGATCTAGCATCAATGAGTTTCAAGGTCAGAGGGAGTCTGATCAAGGTGGATCGGTAGCAAGGGGAGCTTGCAGAATTCACACGTTTATAATTAGAAGATAAGTATAATTGTATGATGTATTTTGTACTGTATCTTTCTGATTAGTGGATTCGTTCTGAACCAGGCCAGGTCCTGCAGATATAGGTGGATTTCACCGAACTGCGTAACCAAGTCTTGTGTGTTCTTATGTTATTTTCATTACATACTTAGTTAGATAGGTTATGTTGGAACACAGATTTAATAAATAAGCTAAAATGGTAAAACCAAAATTTCAGGTAACATATTATAATATTAGTATGTTATTTTTAGACAACTTGGGTTTAGGTTAGTAAAAATGACTCTAATATCCCCGGTTGACAGAACCATCCAAAAGCAAACAATTTCTATTATATGGTGCTTGGGATAAACATAAAGGTACAGGAAGAGGGTGACTTAGGCTCTGTCTGATAGACCTTTCATACTGTTGTGCTTATAAGCAAAACACTTTTAGCGTTTGGTAAAGTACTAAAAATAGATTATTTTGAAAGAAGGAGCTATTTTTGGGGGGAAAGAAGAATATGGTCTCCCCCTGCTTTCAAAATAAGCCAGTTTTGGTTAAAGACACAACTCTACCAAACAGAGCCTCAATACCTTATCTCCAAAAATTTGTGACTCATTAATCTTATACATATCCTGGGTCAACGGTAAGGGGAAGATTACACATCGAAAACGGAGACCGGAGAAGGTAGTGATCAAGAAAAGGAAGCACAAGTAGTAAGTTATTCGATTTCAAAAGTAGTTTATGTCATTCGTCCAGTGATGTACCTTGGATAATTCACATGCTTCTAGTATTGATTTTCTTGGTAAACAAATCCTTTAACTAACATAACATTAGAATATCCATAGAAATGCAATTCAGAAGTACTATTCAAAATCAATAAAATTCAACAATCTTTTAAATAAATGACGCCATAAAGTCTCGCATTCGAAATTGCTTATTCATAAACTTCAATCATCTACATCTTCAATGTCAGCAATGGAAGTTGATCGGTCGAGTTGAGTCAAGAGCTTGATGCAAGGTTGTCCTCATAAACTCGTTGAGATTTCTCCATGAACTAATCTTAGCCTTCATGGAGTAAAATTCCTTGCTCATCCATTTGTAGCAATCCTTGAATCCTTTCAAGTATGCTTTTTTAGTACGTACTAAGTTTGGCAACCAACTAATGAGCGCTTTAAGCAATATTGAAAACATAAACACGGCCAACAATTTATGAACAAAATTAAAGTAAATTCATTTGTTACCAACCTTTCTCAATTCGTGGCCTCTTGCTCGCCTCGGGAGCTTTCTTGATCTTATAATACCACTCACGATTGTGCAACACCCAACCCTTATTCTCGAAGTACATCTTGTCGAAATACTTTGGTCATTTTTCCTCCCCTTCTTAAATCAACCCCTCAACACTATTTTAAATGAGAGTGATTAAGCTCCCATATGGTAGGCATGTCAAAACCTTCTTCGAGGAGGAAAAGTGCAACATATGCCTAAAAATAGCCGCCCTGGGATTAATTTTTCTACCCTCAAATTAAATAGAATAAGATAAGGGTGGTATAATTAGGCTCGGTCATGTGTCCTCCGAGGGGACCCAACTCCTAGCAATGAGGTCATGTGTCCGACCGAGGGTACCAAACTCCTAGCAATGATCTCATGTGTAATACGTTGGTCTATAGACAGAAGGGCTGAATCAAAGGTCTTCAATTTTCCTAAATCAAATCTATTGTGGTTGAAATATCTATCACTACATTCCACGAGGTCAATGTAGGGGTAATAAACTTCAAGCGACCACTTCCCTATGGTACACATCTTCCAATGAACCATCAAAATCCTCCAGAAAAATAGATTCTGGTTGTAGGCATGAACACTCTAATAGCTCATTAATAGTCCATTGGCTAATTAGAATGTGAATTCCCCAACCCTAGTCTCGTAATCCCCATTTTCAATTTCTCACAAATTAGCATAAAATTGGCAAGTCATATCAAAATAAGCTTTTCCATTGTACGCAAGTAATCTCTCAACATGTTGTTCAATAAAGAATTTTAATGGATCGGCCAATCGTATAGCTAAATACTCACTAAAGTCAACAACTTAAGAATCTAATAACTTCCCCTACTCACGTAATGCATCATACTGATTTCAAGAAAATTGAGAAATGTACCTTCTATCATTGAAGCTGGGATTTTGGTCGGTTGATTGAGTTCTAGGGATTCTGCGACTTGAACCTCCTCTAGAAATGCTCACAAACTTGTGGGTTTTAGAGGGATTGAGGATTTGGGTTAGTTTGTGAGTTCGTAAGGAGGCTAGGGTTTTCAGAATTCTGGTTGGAATATGATGAAATTTAATCAATCCTCTACTTTTAAACATACTTAAAGATTTCCGAGTTCGTAAACAGAAATTCATCCCTTTACATAATGGACACGACCCATTTTTGATCTCGAAAAGGGTTTGTTATGCATATGAAGCTTTGCTTCAATTTTTCCAGATTAGACTCGAAAACATTATATGAGCTTGGAAACATACTTTTCGAGCTTGGAAAGTATGTCGTCTCTGCTTGCCTCCTAGAGCAGAAATGTTTTCGAGCTCGTAAATCATTCCCATATAAGATTGCAAAGGACATACACATTTCCGAGCTTGGAAATGCTTCGTTACTTTTGGTAAATTTTGCAAAACACAAGCAATTTCATCTTAGAAATATCTAAACCATTTGTAAAACACAAAAAAAAATTACGAATGCAATAACATATAGAAATCCACAAGATGTGCAAATTTGCTAAATTAAATCCATTAGTTAAACTTAAAAATTTAACCACTTCAGACATTCCAAAATTTAACAAGTTAAACATTCATCACAACCAATCCTAAATTTAAACATTCCAACATTATGGGGAAAATCATATATAATCCAAGAGCTCCTAATCAAGCATCCCATTAATGCTAGAGTCCCCACCCCTATCTCGGCCCTCGATGTTTTCTTCAACACGTTGACCAATATTCACGTCGTCCCCACCATGATTACCACCATCAGCACCATCACCTTCACTGTCTGGAAAAAAAGGGTCGAAGTTAGGTGGTTCGTCATCTTTGCTCAATTCCAAATGGAGTCCTTGGGTTTCCATGAAAGTGACATGTTGTGAATGAGTGCGGGTCAACATCTCGCGCGTCTCAGTCATGACCACACACAAACAGTCGAAGTACTTGCTTAACTTATACTTCCAAGCGCTCCCGGTACCTGTAAAACAATATTAAACAATTTTTTTTAAATTTCATGCTCCCTCCGTCTTAGCTTAAGCTGCATAGAATAGTTTTCACAGTTTTCAAGAAACATGTTTGACCTTTAATATGTTGAAATATGTATAATAACGGAAAATAAAAGTTTATATTTAGAAACTACTTACTACGTCGACGAATCCAACAATATCACATATGATAATATTATTGTTTATATATCTCTTCAAATATGTGGTCAAAGTTTGACTATGTTGACTGCCAAATAGTAAGTGTGTAACTTATACTGGGACAAAGGGATTATATTCAATTTCAAGTAATTAAGTCAGCAAAATCAAATATATATCACTTACGGGAGCTCGATGCCTCGTCTCTATCTCCAGCAGCTTCGTGAGCCCTCTAGGCAATCTAAGCTTATTGACCAAGTATTGGCTGAAATTCCCACTTTTCTTCGAAGCCAAAACAGATCTATTTGTGTTGGAACCAAACCTTGTCATAGTATTCCATCCAGCTTTCCTTGTACTGAGGAATTACACCCGTCTTCTTCAACATTACAGTTATCAAACCACCGTAAGTGAGATCCTTCTTCTTTGGCTGCGCGACCTCCAACATGAATGAGATGATAGCAAAGTCGGGGTGTATATTGATCCCTTCCATGATTTAGTGAAACTAAATGAGGTTAGCAATAGTCGGCTCGCAAGTGTGGCCACCCATGGGCAACACATTAAGACATATCCACTTGTACGTGAGACACTGCTCTACAGTTAATATACCAATATCATAACTCTTGGTTTTTCCCGCATCACTTCCTACCCTTAATAAAATATTTCCTAGCCATAGAGATAAGACAAAGTGGGGTAGCCTTACTCACGCCTGACCAAACATGCGTGTGATAAATTTCTAGGGAACCATTAGGATCAATGGGCCTTAATTTCTCGGGGGTGGTGTAAGGGAAATCTAGGGCGGCATTAATAGTATACGTAGTCACAAATATAGTTTT
Source organism: Rubia peregrina (assembly GCA_032355705.1). NCBI lineage: Eukaryota > Viridiplantae > Streptophyta > Magnoliopsida > Gentianales > Rubiaceae > Rubia > Rubia peregrina. The sequence goes on from JAULKK010000011.1 coordinate 4,866,712, forward strand.
CCCATTAACCATAGTCACGTCCCAATTGTTGTTACTTTGACCCAAATTCTCATAGAATTGTATAACTTCATCCACATGAACCGGCTCATCCATACATAGTAATTTATCTAAATGTTGGTTTTGAAATATGCTAGCAAATATTTGATTCCTAATCCCTCAATGTCTGACGCTAAAATATCCTTTGAATTGATTACCTTTCCCTTTGAGAAATTGATGTACCTTTGATCGTCCTTCTCGTTGAAGAATTTGGAGGATTGACCAATCTCCGAGATCGGATGGTGACACTGATTGGTTGCCTTTGGCCTAGCACTCATGGTCTTGCAACTCATTATAAATTTCTAAGGGGATTGTGGATTTTCAAATTTTGAGAATGTAGGGTTTTGAAATTGGTAAGTTAAACTCGATGGTTTGATTTGGGGCAGTAATAAATTTGCTCAATTTTATTATATCTGGAAAAGGGTTTCGAAACTCGGAATCCCATCCTACATTCTTTACAATAGGAACGAATCAATTTCGATCTCAGAAATAGTAATCGTACATATTTTCAAGTTTGGAAACAGCCTTAATCCAGAAATAAAAATGGGAAAAGGTTTTTTAAATTGGCATTTACTACCCATTTGAAAAAATGACTTTCCCACCATATCCCTCTCCAAAAAATTTCCCAAACCCTTCGCATAATTCCTTTTCATCTCTACTCCAACATTACACGTTTTGATGATTTCAGGTATGCCTTTCATCCTATTTCTCTTCTTCTCCACTTTCTCTAGTGAAATTTTCATTTTGTCAAGGTTTTTGTATTATATATAGGTAGAAGATATGAATGAGTATTTCTTACACTTTCATTGATAAAAAAAAAAGTGATACTTCTCTTCATCAAATAGCTATTGGAACAAAAATGAGCAAAGTCAAATATTTGTTCTATGAGGATAGCTAGAGTTCAAATTTTGTGAATTATATGTGTTTTATTTTAAGTGGGTTTTATTATTAAGGTTAATTAGTGTATTGTATTATGGGTTGGATGCCATACATGGTGATGGATGATAAACTGATGCATTGAATTGATAATAAATGCTAGGTATATTGCTAGATTTATTGATTGAGCTAGGTATTAGTGTGCTTAAATGCTAGGTAAATTGCTAGGTTATGTTGACCTAGGTTTTGTGCTTAAACATAAATGGTTAATTAATCTTATATTGTATATGTTAATTGGCTAGGGTTTAGTACAACATTTTATTCTTATATATGAAATTTTTGGTATTGTTTAAATATTTGTCGAATTATTTGTCACCGATGTTAAGTTATTTTTTGTTATATTTGTAAATGTGGCATTCAAAATGACAACAAAGAAAAAGGACTCGTGACAATGTGTCACTTTCCAAAAATTTCGATCCCAAAACAAATGACTCAACATGGGATGAGGATGATGGATCAGGGGATGTAGGAAAACACCGAACTCATTGTTGAGTTTTAGAATATAGAATGGCTAAGAAAGGGTTAACGTCGTTGATTTTCGACAAGTTGGGAAATTGTGTGTCGGAGTAACGTCCCAAGTGGTCTAATTGTGTTGCTAAGATTGGTAGAACAATGCTTTTATATTCGCTACGATACTTGGCATGATGTCCCAAAAGATTACAGGACACCTTTTAGATGTAATGCAAGGTAGCTTTAGTGAATATCTTTTCCATAAATTTTCTTTGACATTTTATCTATATATGTACTCCCATTCCTCATATCTATGTGTTTCATAATCCCCATAGAGGCCTATTGAAATTGAAGCACGGGATGTGGGTTCCTTGCGAAAGAAGGCTATATTCATGATGTCCAAGAGTTGGAGTGAACATAAATATACTGTCCATAGACTACATATTTAGAGATAAGAAAGGTGATCGCCCATGGGTAACTTATACGCGCATTCCACCGAAGAGCTGGGAGATTCACAAGAAAAGGGCATTGGAGAATAGTGATAACATTAGTAATTAAATATTCAAATTATTACTGTGATTAACTAGATTAAAATGTATACAGTGATAACGTGAAACTAACATCCTAACTTAGGGTACAAGGGAAGATAAACAAAGGATTGCAGCGAAGAATGTAATTCCTCACCGTTTGAGCCATGAGGGTTATGCCTTGGCGACAATCGAGCTAGTGAAAGAACGTCTAGAAAAAGATATCGGAATCTTAATAGAGGGTGGGATGATGGAGGATAAGGTAAGGGCTTTGGTGAAACTGATCGGTGTGGATGACATTGAGTGGTGCGATCTATTTCTCAAAGGTCAACAAAACAAAGATAATGTATATGTGAAGGGCGAAGAGAAACAAATTTATGAAATAGTGGTATGTAAATTTTTAAGTGAATATATTATTAATTTGCATTCTATTAAGGGTATATCGAATTGATTTTTTTTATTATTTATGTTTCTACTTAGGAAAAAATGAAGAATGATCAATTGCAAGTGCAATTCATTCCAAGTGATAAACACGACATCCATTGTGAAGCCATAAAAAATCTGACCATTTGGGCCACGCTAGGAGCGTGGGTAGTTTCTTGACCTAACATGAGGCATTCAGTATCATACGGTCCTATGTTGGAACGGAACCCTCGAGAATTCAAACCTTGCACACAAAAAATCTCAACTCCAAGGCAAACGAATTAAGCAACAAGACCTTCTAATTTGGAAATTGGTCCAACACACCAGGCTAGTTCTCCCAGAAAATTTAGAGGACTTGACGCCCGATTGGACACCGCCATCTCAGGGTTCAAGACGTTCTCCCAAAGATTTTCAGGTAAATTGTGAGGAAATTTTTTAAAATTCAAGAATCGGTTGGCAAAATTTTAAACCTGACAACCTTGACAATGCCATCCTCGCAATTGAAAAAAGGTACAAATGATTTATTTAATACCTATTTTATGTCCCTAAGAATTTACTTTCATATTTAATACCTATTTTTGATGTGGTGTATACATAATGTCCATGCGAACTGTACATTGATCAAGACAAAGACAGTAGGCCACTCCTTGTAGCCGATGGAGTTTTGCATAATTTAATGAAACATCATCACCCCATACCTATTGTGAAGGTCTTTCGAGGGTTTCATTGGAGAATCCTTTGGTGATGGGTGCCCTTTTGCCAATCCCGGACGGAGAATACGAGAAAGTTGGCCCTGCCAGGGGAATGTTCCTTATTTGGTATTGTATAATTATATACGCTGATCCTATCAAGGATCGTCATTTGAAGGAAACAATGTCTGCATTACCAAAACTGGTGAAGACAACCCCAAAACTGGTCATACAAACTCCCAACTCGGTTCCAACAACACCAACTAGGGTTCGACCTCCAATGGCAAGAGCACACATCCTTTGAGCCTCCCCTCACTTCGTACATGTGCTTTATAATTGGCTACAACCCTATGATCAAAACTCAAAGTACACATTCTTGGGAAATGAATGTGTATTCAGATGCAAACGTGAAATCATGGCGTTATGGAGTGATTTTGAATACCTATGGCGATGTGACCAAGTTAATCAAACGATGATGTCGATCTACACCTTGTGATTGATTTTATTAATTTATTTTAAAGTTCAATTTTAATTACACTAAGTATTATTAACACAAATAATGTCTAATTTTAAATTGTCGAGATATGTGTTTTTTTAACCAATAATTAAAAGCAGGGATGGATTGGATACATGTGCCCAGTCATGATACAATAAGTTGGTTGTACTAAACAAGAGATGATCGACTATATTCGCAAATGCCTAGGCCGGAAGGAAAATAAGGTTTTTCGTTGTGCCATACATCAAGAGGTTATATACTACGTTCAATTTGTTTACCAATATATTTATTTTCATTATACTATACTAAATTGATGCAACGGTCTTACTAATTTATGTTTTTTTACAAGTAGTACAAGAAACAGACACAAACTTGGTAATGTGGCTATTATGTTATGTTATACGCGAATGAGTGCATAGACAAAGTCCAAGAAGATGTACTTTAACTTGACAAGGTAAGTGTACATTTATTTGTATTAAAGTTTCTAACTAACCTTTGCCAAATATTTAATAATATCATGTTATTCTCAGATTTTCAAAAAGGATTGGAAACCCTACTCTCAAGATGATTTCAACAATGCATAGAATTCATTAGCTTGGCATCTAATTCTCAATCGGTCAGCAACACTAGGGAATCCCGATATTGGTAGGGTATCTCAAGTTAGATAAAGATTGAAGTATAGAAATGTCGAAATAGATTTGTAGTAATTTATATTCCTATCTATAGATTCTCGCTTGGTTAGCATTATCTATAGATTTTTGTTAAGGTGCAAGATACTTTCTTTTATTGTTTTTTAACTTGTGGCTGTGAATCGAAGCATTTTTTGTGCTGGAAATACTAATGAAACACATTTTATACTAAAATACCAGATTATATTTCTGAGACCGAAAATCATTTTGGCTCTTCAATAGTCATTTTCTAGTGGTCAGAATCAACTTTGCAAACTGGAAAACATGATATACAAGGCACTTTCCGAGCTCGAAAACCAAATTTAGGGAGAAAAATACCCATCAATTTTTTTCTATAGAGATAGGTCGGAAACACCACACGATTTTGGAAATGAAGCAATTTTTGTTTTCCCAGCTCAGAATTAATGAATTTTCCGAGGTCGGAAACTTTAAAGATACAAGGGAAAGCCCCAGGTTTCCGAGATCAAGTTTTTTTAAAGGCGGTTCTATCCCCAAATTATAGGCGGGTATTAACCGCTTTCGTTGGCAATTTTTAAATGCATTTCCTTAAACCACCTTATTTTCCGATACATTAAAGTCAGAACCATTAAAGTCACTTAGAAAGTACCTTAATTTTTCGATATAACCACCTTTTATAGGCCCCTCCGACACTAGTGTCTAACCCCACTTTGTAATAAATAGGGAATCATCCGCATAGTGTTCTCTAGTTTATATATTTGTAGTTAGACTACCAAGGTATTTTTCACATTGATCACAAATGAGAAGGAGTTTATTTATTATTTAAAAATTCCTCAAAGAGGTTTTCAGCAGAAATAAATCTAATTTTTGTCTAAAAATTAACTTTTGACTTCACTAAGTTCTTTTTCTTACTCATTTAGGAACAAGGACACTTTATTATTTTTTTGTTTCCATTTTTCTGAAGGAGCAGTTGCTACTGCACGAAATTTATAAGAAAAGTCTTTTGCAGTTGGTAGGAAGTAATAGTATCTAAAAAAGAACATGAGTGTTTGTCATTGCACATCAGGCCACCACAAAACTGGGGTGTTGCTATATCACGTCCGTATTTTACTGGTTATGCCCTAATACATATAAATACTTGTATTATTGTTTTTATTTTAGATTTTTGTGTTTTGTAGATGAATTCATCCATTATCTATGTCTTGTTGTTTTTCCTCAACCCCCACCCCTGATCATCATTTTCTCCCCACTCTCGTTAGTGAACCATTCACCACCAGCATCCAGCACCCATTGCCTCCCGCCGTCTGCCACCTCACACTAGCACCCACCGCCGACCACCATCACCCGCCACTGACCACCACCACAGACGATATCTAGAAAATGTTAGTATTCTTCTTTTGTGTGACAATGAAAACGAAATCTTGTTAGTTAGTTAGTGAGTTTAGTTTAGGATTTGTGACTTTAGTTTCTAGAACATGTGAGTTTTGTTTTTGGATTTGTGTCGCCGGAGACGGAAAGCTGGATATGAGGGTTGAGGGCGACATAATTTGCGGGTGTGAGGCCGACGATGTTTTTGGATTTGTGTTGCCTGAATAGGAAATCTGGATTTAGGGGTATGGGTTGACGGGATTTTGTGGTTTGAGTCTGATGGGTTTCGGTGGTGTGAGGGCGGCGGGGCGACGGGATACGTGGTGGGGGCTGAGCCGGGTGACAGATTGGTAGGCTTCGCCCTAAGAGGGTGGCGTCAGGGCGGCAGGAAGACGGGAGCTGGTGGTGAGGGCAACCATGGCGGAGGGGGTGGCAGAGGGAATAGGTTTAGGGTTTGGAGGTTTAGGGTTTGGAGGTTTAGGGTTTGTGTTCTTAGTTTTTAATTATTTTGTTTTAGCTTTTAGGTTTATTAAGATGAATAAAATGTCTGAACAATACTAATAAAATTTAATGTTTATTCTGAAATGAAATTATAATTAAATAGAATAATATGGAAATGTTGTTTGAGAGGGTGACCGAGAAAAAATGCAGGAGCGTCGAACGGCGAGCGGCGACGGTGAACAGGAGGGGGCAACAGAGAAAAAATGCAGGCAAAGCATAAGAAATTTGGCTCGCCGCCTGGAAATCTCCGTCGACATCAACACTGCCGACGACCACCACTGGCAGCGCCACCACCATTATCAAGAATTTCTATTGTTTTAATTTTCTTTTTATAATTTAATTTCCTTTTCAGAATTACAATTAATATTAAGTAATTGAAATATCTATTGTTTTTATTTTTGAATTAAAAACAAATTACAATACTAATTCAATAATACAAATACAGGGCACAGTAAAATACATGGCGTGATATAACAGTCCACTAAAACTTTGTGGTGGCTCCTGATAATGACAGTCACTCATCTCATGTTGTACCATCACTACATCAAAGACTTTTAGGCCATGTGCAGTGGTAGAGACCGCTAGCGGTCTCTTACCAAGTAAGTATATTATTTTTCTCAATATCTCTCTTCCCACTCACCCTAAGAGACCACCCTTTTTTGCCTCCACAGTGGTAAAAGACCACTCTGCACTATTCATGGAGTCCACTTGATTTTCTCTATCATACTCATTAATTTTGTTACTAAACATTAATTCTAAATGTTTTTAGCAACTAAAAATAAGTGAAATGTTAAATTTAAGAATACACTATAATGTGTAAAAATAATCCACTTTCCAGAAATTAAAATTGAAAATTAACAAAAAAAACTTTAAAACACGAAAATAAAGGGAAACGTAAAAAATGAAAAGGTTAAATATTTAAACGAAAAGTAAATGAAAAATGACAGTAGCAAAAACCAATTATAAAGATTAGAAAAATAACATAAACTACTTAAACCCGCGATATTGATCTAGTCTGACCAATTATTACAAAGAAAAAAAATCAAGATATTGATCTAGTCTGACCAATTATTACTAACAGAATACAAGTTCAAAATGGGAAAAAAAAACATGGAGGACAAAACCATGTAGACTCCCTAATTTTCACCACCCAAATGTTGGTGAAGATGTTCTGTAAGGTCTTCTCTCAATTGGTCATGTGAACTTCTGCTCTGCACTTCCCTCCAATTTTGCATGAAAGTCGAAAGATTAGCATGCCGCTCTGTGTTGTAATGCCAAGGAGAGTCGTCGATTTGGTCATAATCTCCTGGTTGAACCTGTAGGCCATATG
>JAULKK010000011.1:4874214-4885684 GCA_032355705.1 Rubia peregrina
CGCACCTACCACCCCCCCTTTCTTCTGCCACCAATTCCACCACCACATCCACCACCCAACCACCCCACCCACTTTCTTCCAACACCACCCCCACTTTCTTCTGCCACCAATTCCACCAACAACCACCACACCCACCTTCTTCAACCACCCACCACCACCCTCACTTTCTTCCGCCACCAATTCCACCACCACATCCACCACCCAACCACCACACCCACTTTCATCGACCACCACACCCACTTTCATCGACCACCACACCCACTTTCTTCCGCCACCAATTCCAACACCACCCCCACTTTCTTCTGCCACCAATTCCACCACCACCCAACCACCACACCCACCTTCTTCAACCACCCACCACCACCCAACTATCACCCCCACTTTCTTCCGCCACCAATTCCACCACCACCCAACCACCACACCCACTTTCTTCCGCCACCAATTCCAACACCACCCCCACCACCCAACCACCACACACCTTCTTAAACCTCCCACCACCACACACCTTCTTCAACATCTCACCAGCCGCCCTCACCCTCTCATGCCCAAATCAAGTAGCGCCAAGACGGATTCGATCAAATTTGAGCCACATCGCATCAGATTTGAGCAACGACAAGACAAATTTGAGTAATGGTGGGATTTGAGGGAGAAGTTGAGCAGCGGATTTGAGAGAGAGAGAGAGAGAGAGAGAGAGAGAGAGAGAGAGAGAGAGAAGTGAGAGTAGGTTAGGGGAAGTCAGGTTAAGTGAGTAATTTTGAATTACTTTAAGGGCATTTAGGTCCTATAATATATGAAACTTTTCTTAATATGGAAAGTGTGCAGATTTGGTTGAGACAACAAAAAAAAAGTGTACTAATATGGCTGGAACATAGGGAGTAATATTTATGGGACGAAAGGAAGTAGTATAGAACCAACCCCATTTCAAATAGATTTGGGAGCATGAAAAAAATTAATCAATGGCATGAGTATGTGTATCAATTAATGTACTCCATATGTCCCATGATTATTGGCCTATTTACTTTTTCACAGTATTCAATGATCGTGTTTGACCGTAAATATCTTTAACTACATACAACAATTCCATATAAAAATTTGATATTCAGAAAATAGATGTTAAGATTAATCTAACAATGTATCACATGATATATTTATTGTATATATATTAGTTTATACTTATGGTTAAAATTAATCAAATTTAACTTTAAAAAAATTAATAAGTCAATAATTATGGGACAGTAACACGGGCAAAGCCCAAATGAGAAATTTTCTTCTATAATTGTCCACGGTATAGTAGCAACAAAGGTATGGAGGAAATCCAAGAGTGAAAATCTGATTGGCTGGAAAAGCTTACTTGGCGTTCCTTTGACCCCTCTTATCCTTCTCATCTTTAATTTCCCACCGAAAATCCAAATACCCCAGAGATTGGGTTCACTTCCCTTTTCATTGCACAGAAGCGAAGCCGTTGAGCTCCAGCATTCATTCTTACACAAGTTAATTTAAATGGCTCTGCAGGCTGCTACCATTCTTCCATATTCTCTTTCCATCCGTAAACAGGTACCATTATGCTTCACTTGTTTACAGGTACTTGATTGTAATTATTGGTACTTTCAGTTGTTGAAAGTAGTTCATGTGTTTACAGGGTAATTCAAATGCAGCTCTGAAGGAGACGAGTCTCTTTGGAGCTTTTCTGACGAATCATTGTAGGACTGATGTTGCCCCCTCGTGCAGATTGAGGAAGGTAATGCCTGACACATTTTTATTTATAGTTTTTGATTGGGGGGATTTTATTGTGATATGATCAATTGATTGTTAGAATATGGCTAAAACATGTTGCAGACTAATCTTCCGCGTATTCATCGCCAATAATGAAAATTATTTACTCCCTCCATCCCAACATAATCTACCGAATCTTTCACGGTTTTCAAGAAACATGTTTTGCCATTATTAATATGTTAACTACGTATAATGACGACAAATAAAAGGCGATATTTAGAAACTTCCTATTACGACGAATCCAACAATATCACATACGATAATACTACTATTTATATATCGATTCAAATATGTAATCAAAGTTTGACAGTGTTGGTTGTCAAATAATAGTGTGCAGCTTATGATGCGACAGAGAGAGTATTTCATTTTTAGTGATGTAATTGTGCTATACCTCTTATTAAATCCTAGAAGAAATAAAAGTCTTTTTTTGTTGGAATGCAACTTGGTACTTCTGTGGTATGCTTCAAATCTTGTTATTGCTTAATAGTAGTTGTTTTGTTTTTCTTATTTATATGATACCTGTAAACCTTACTTTATAAACTCTAATCCCGCTTATACTTACTAGTGAGTTGTGCATCCTTTGCTCACCGGACTGCCCCAGAGAAGCAAATCATAATGCACTAGTCATTTTTTGCATTGTTCAAGCCGCGTAGCAGAATAATTGTCCGCGAGTTCTGTATTACTGTTCCAAGATAGTTCATTCACATACTAAAAACCTTTGGTAAGGCAAACTCTAGCGCGGGTCTTCCCTTAAGGTTTTCAAAAGTTCTGTCATGAGTACTATATAGTTCCCCTTGTTTTTTATGTAATTGGAAATCACACAGCCAAGTACTGTAACACGTTTTGTCTACTCAAGACGACTTATGAAGCAATATACAACCGTATCAGGTCTATACTAATGCATCATAGGGCATATTATATGCTTTGAAGCACACAAACGTTTACACAGAGCTTGATTGAAAGTTTTAAGAGCAAGATTACTTAATTTTTACATATTTTCTCCTGTGGATAGGATACAAAGAGGAGATTATTGCTCAGCCCCATTAGGGCCCAAACTGTTTCTGCACCGGGAATCAATCAGGCTGCATCTGATGCCAAGAAAACTCTAAGAAAAGGAAATGTCATAATTACTGGAGCATCTTCAGGTTTGGGTCTAGCCACAGCAAAGGCAATTGCTGAAACAGGAAAATGGCATGTTATAATGGCCTGCAGAAACTTCCTCAAGGCAGAGAAAGCAGCAAAATCAGTGGGCATTGCCAAGGAGAACTACACAGTCATGCATCTTGACCTTGCTTCACTTGAAAGTGTTCGCCAATTTGCTGATGCATTCAGACGATCTGAGAGGCCACTTGACGTCTTGGTTTGCAATGCTGCAGTATACCAGCCTACTGCAAAAGAGCCAACTTTTACAGCTGATGGTTTTGAGCTGAGCGTTGGTACAAACCATCTTGGTCATTTTCTTCTTTCGAGGTTGTTACTGGATGACCTTAAGCAATCAGACTACCCCCGAAAGCGTCTCATAATTGTTGGTTCCATAACTGGTAAATCTTACTAACATTATAATTCAACAGAACTAAATCTAGTTTTGCTATTGTATTTCTGCGTTATATAATAACATTTGGATCATATCTTTAACTTTGTGAATCTCTTAACTGATATGGCCTAATATACTTCATGCTTGGAATGTGTGGTACCAAATGAATACGAAGCTTGCGACTACAGTCATTATCTAGACCACAGAGAGATATAATGCCAGCAATATGGATCGATCCTTGGACACTAACCTCTCATTATATTTGTTGCAGTTACTGTTTTGATTTCAGCACTGATTCCTCCCCTAAACCGGCGCTCTCTTGTCTTTACAGGAAATACAAACACCTTGGCAGGCAATGTGCCACCTAAGGCTAACCTTGGGGATCTAAGGGGACTGGCAAATGGCTTGAATGGGAGGGACACATCACCGATGATAGATGGTGGAGAATTTGACGGGGCTAAAGCCTATAAAGACAGCAAAGTATGCAACATGCTCACCATGCAAGAATTCCACAGAAGATTCCACGAGGAGACTGGCATCACTTTTTCCTCCCTCTACCCAGGGTGCATTGCTGAAACTGGTCTCTTCAGGGAACACATTCCATTGTTTAGGCTTCTCTTTCCTCCATTCCAGAAGTACATCACCAAGGGTTATGTTTCTGAAGAAGAAGCTGGGAAAAGGCTGGCACAGGTATGCATAATTGTTATTCAAGCATATCAAAACTTTCCAAATCTATGATACTCCCTCTGTCCCAGCTGCACTTTTACTATTTGACAGCCAACACTGTCAAACTTGGATCACGTATTTCAATAAATATATATGAACAATAATATTATCATATGTGATATTGTTGGATTCGTCGTAATAAGTAGTTTCTAAATATTGACTTTTTATTTGCTGTTACTACACGTAGTTAAACATATTGACGGTCAAACATGCTTCTTGAAAACCGTGAAAAAAATTATCTAGGACGGAGGGATTATACTGATTACACCTGTAACTTTTTCTCTGAATGACAGGTCATAAGAGACCCAAGTCTTGCGAAATCTGGTGTCTACTGGAGCTGGAATAACAACTCTTCTTCATTTGAAAACCAACTCTCAAAAGAAGCTAGTGATGAGGAAAAGGCGCGCAAGCTATGGGAAGTCAGTGAAAAGATTGTGGGATTAGCCTAAACAAGAATGAGATGCAGAACTTAGAACTCAGTGATCATAATCAAGATCGTGTTAGTATTAGATTGATCTGTCAAGAGAGTAGTAGACTGCTGTAACACTCAGGCAAAAAATGAGTCCCTTTGTACAGATGAGTCCTTTGGAACAATTAGTTTTTGCACTCTGCTCAAGGCTTATTTACATTTCTATTACCCCTCTAAACTTCCAAATCCAGGACCTTCGATATCTTTGTTTGCCAACTTTCATCACTTTCTGGATTTATAAATCTGATGGAACCATAAACAAGGTAAATAATTAGAGGAGATTGCGGTTTTTAATAGAATCGTAAATCAATTAGAATCAGGTTAAGAAAGGAATAAATATCCTTTCTTTGATTGATTTTGTATGCATCTTTTTTCATCTATGATTCTACCTTGAATACTCTTTGTACTCACTGTATATGTGTGAATACACAGTCACAATTATTTGTGGGTTTTACCTTCTATTATGGTATCAGTCAGTTATCTCTAAATATTCTCTGGTTTTTCCCAAAAATTTCCATATTTTCTCCCTGATTTTACCGATTGTTGGTCTTGCCCACCCGTCTTCCTCTGCCGATTTCTGCCGCCTGCAACCCTTGCTTGCCTTGCCGAAATTGCCGATCGGAAAATTTCTTCTCCCATGTACGCTCGCTCACGCGTCTCCGTTGATCTGCCCACGTGTCGCCGATCATCTTTCAACCACCGCTGCTCCATTCATGCACAACAGGTAAATCAGTCGTTCACTGCCATTCATAAGCTTGTTGTGTATTTGGTGCGATTTGATTTCTCTATTATTTTTGGATCTATTCCTGATAACAACCATACTCTTCCTTCGTTGATCAACTGCATCACCATCAATGTTGATGGTTCCAACTACTCTCCCTGGCGTACTCAGGTTACCTCTGTATTAAGAACTGTCAAATTGGTTGGTTATGTTGATGGTTCGTTTAAGTATCCTGCTGCACCTGCGAGCTTGGCTTCCAAGGAACCTCATGGCAAGGCTTTTGAGGATGTTGCTGCTCATGATGCTTGGATTCAAACAGATCAGCTAGTCCAAACCAATTTTTTCATCCGTGAATCCTTCTGCAATATCAGCAATTGACGATATGGTCACTGCTGCTCAAGTATGGGATGCTTTAGCCACTAAATATCAGAATAATTCTTGTACTCGACATCTCTATCTCTGTGATCGTTTACATGGTGTTCGTCAAGAAGATCAGTCTGTTCAGAAATATTACTCTCGTTTTAAGGACATTCTTGATGAATTGTGTGTTCTTGATCATTCTCTTAATGATGAGGATATTGTTGTTGTGTTTTGTCGTTGCTTGAATGACAAGCTGTCACAGTTTTCATCTACTCAAATGGTGAAAGACTATATTCCTCCTTTATATACTATTGTTGTTGATGCAGAGACTTTAGAAATTTCACTCAAATCTCGCTCGTCAACCTCTGAACCAGTACCCTCTGCTTTTTCTGCTACTCAACAGGGGTCCAGGTGGGCTAATCGTGGCAGAGGAGGCTGTGGTTTTGGGCGAGGGAGTGGCGGCCGAGGTCGTAGTCGTGGAAGAGAATACTGGTCTAGAACAGTTGCCAATCTTCTGCTTCTACATATTAAATTTAAATATTTTAAAATGTATTTTTATATTATGTATTTTATATTTTCACATTCAAATACACATTATTACTTGTTTTAACTTATACAATAGTATAATTTTTTTAAAATTTAAATTTTTAATTTTTAAGATAGAAAGTCAAGGAATTTGTTCATAAACTTATAGACAAACCCACTTTTCCCAAAACTTTCACAAAATATAATTCTTAAGTTAAAAATTATCATAATTATCCCATGACTTATCAAAGTACCATCAACTAATTATATACATAAGAACAATAAGAAAATTCCAACGTGAGATGAGATGGGTGGAGAATGCAACTTTGGGTATGCATACAAATTAGAGAAAAGTGCTTTTATAACCCTAGATAATTCACATTGGTGCCGATATAACCTTTTGATAATTGAAAACGTAAATATAACCGTAAATAGTTAGTGTAAGTGTAAACGCGCCCATTCCGGCAGATTTAGGCTGGAATTGGGTGAAAGTCAATTTTACCCCTCTAAAAAATGAAATATACTATTCTAGCCCGCAACCCCTTTTCTTATATTTTTTCACACTCAGGTAATCAAAATCCCACCGTCAAAGGACCATTTTCACAAGGCATTATTTCATCTTCTTATTTTGTCAGCGAGTCAAAGAGTGTTCCCATCAGATCTGGTCGCCGGCAATGTTCTCCATGCCGATTACGCCATCGTTTTAGTGCTACCGATGTACGGGATTTTTCCAAAGCCCGTTGTTGCCCTCGCTGGAGTTCCCGCAGACTCTGAGGATGGAGAATGTGAACTTGAGGTTACCGACGTAGTCGAGGTGAGTTAAATTATTGAGGTGAGTTAATGGGTCCGGGTCGAGCATCGGGCCGCTGCCGTCGAAGTCAACGAGTTGGGATCGGGTGTTTTTTATGGGTGTTTTTTATCGGGTCGAGGCTTCGGTTTCTAGGTTTGATAGGTTCTGGGTTAGATAGGTTAACGGGTTGGGCTCCGGAGTTTCTGATGGGTTCTAGGTTTAACATGTTGCTTGATCACCTAGCTCAGATCGAAGTCAACGGGTTGGGATCGGGCAGTGGTGGGTTTGATTGTCGAAGGTGGCACGACGACGGGCCGATGGTGACGATGGAGCAACGATGCAAGGTGGTGAAGTGGCACCGTAATGAATGGAGCTGCAGAGATGGTAAGGTGCAATGGCAGAGATTCGGGCTGTGAGTGGCAGATGTTGGAGATTTTGGAGCGACAATGGTGGAAGAGCGGCAGAGGTTGTGGAGCATCGGAGGTGGTGGTGTAATAGTTAGGGGCAGAATAGTCTTCTAATTTTTTAATCTTCCCGAAAGGGCATTTTGACCATTTTAATCCGATCAAAGGTCAGAAATGGCAAGTCAATGGCGAACTATATTTCAGAGGGTTATATTAGCACTTACGTTAACTAATTACAGTTATTTTGCACTAAAATTATGTAGGGTTATATTGGCACTTACTCAAATAGGTAGGGTTATATTTGTATATATCCCTACAAATTAATTAGAAATAGGTAGGGGTGGGCGGACGGGTCAAATATGAGTTGGGTAAAATGGGTAATAAAGAATATGGGTATGACCCATTTTGACCCATTTTGTTATGGGTAAAATATGGGTCGGGTCAAAACGGGTCGAGTTGAAACTCGCTCAACCCGTGGGTTGAAAGTCATTCAACTCACGATTCAAAATGGGTAAATCTGCGGGTTTCAACCCATATATAAACCCATATGGATTTATGTATCAACTCATATGAGTAAAACCTGCGGGTTTCAACCTATATATTGACCCATATGGGTTTATATACCAACTCATATGGGTAAACCCGCGAATTTCAACTCATATATTGACTCATATGGGTTTATATACCAACTCATATGGATAAACCCGCAGATTTTAACCTATATGGATAAACCCGCGGGTTTTAACCTATATGGATAAACTCGCGGTCAACCCACAAATCCAACAAGTTCAACCCATATTTTTCAACTACCCATTTGACCCATTACCCATTTTACCTATTACCCATTTTACCCATACCCATACGGGTTTAAAATTAAATAACCCGCTTGACCCGCGGGTTATGGGTCTATTTTGACACCCCTACTCTTTATTAACAATTTTATCTAAGAGATCCTTTAAATCCACTAAAAACATATAAGGGAAAAGTGCAAAAATTATCCTATAAGATTGAGAAAGTGTAGGAATGACCTAGTAAAATCTGAAAGTGTATAAGTAACCCTATCTGTTTTGTCAAAATGTGCAGTTTTACCTAATTTACGCAATTCAGGTACTAATCGATGCAATTCCGGCATCGACCATTTGTGAAAAGATAGAAATACCCCCAAACTTAAAACTAAATATCTAATGACCATTATACTCCCTAAGTTTCTTCTTCTCCACCTTCAAACACCCTAAACCCGCCGCCGCCCATTGACTAACACTGCGCTGCCCACTGACCGCCGCCCGCTGCCGCCGATCGCCAACCGCTTCCAAAATTATTTTGCAATTCAAATTTCAATAAACACAATAAGTTATTGAATAAGTCAAAACTAACAACTCAGATCCAAAAAGCATCAACACAGATTAACCCATGAAATTGAAACGTCGCAACATCACCATAAAGACGACGAAGAATCAACTCCATCCCCATTACTACGGCATTGGAGCAGAGCTTCAGCTCTCACAACATTCTTCGTCGTCTCGAAGGTTCCCAGCCACACTTTCTCTCCTCACTCACCGTCGCCGCTCCCCTCCCCACCCACCAATGCCCCCTCCTCCTCACCCATCACCGTCGGTCCCTCCTCCTCACCCACCACTGATGGCCCCCCTCTTCCTCATCCACCATCGGCGCCCCTTGCACCCCATTGATTCCTTCCATCAATTCCTAAACCCCCCACCGGCGCCCCTCTGTCAATTCCCCATCCTCCGTCGACCCTAACCCCACCGATTCCCCATTCCCCACTGATTCCCTATCCGCCGATGCTCCTTCGAGACCCACCGATTCCCCACCCCCGTTACCCTGCCATCCCATCCATAAACCCATCGCCACTTCTTCCCCGCCGTCGACCCTAACCCCCGTCCAGAAACGGAGAAAATGGAAGTTGGTGAAAATGGAAAACGTAGAAAATGGGTGAAAACTGATGTTGGTGGAGAAAATGGAAAACAAAGAATAAGGAGAAAATGGATAACAAAAGAAAGAAGGGTTTTGCTAAAAAGTAGGGGTATTATTGTTTTTCACTATTTTTTGAAATTTTAATTTTTAAGCAGAAGGGTAAAACTGCCCTTTCAATGATTACCGGCCATTTTTGCAGTTGACATTTCGGTCAACAAATTGCAGGGTCATTTTTGCACTTTCAGATTTTACAAGGTCATTTTTGCACTTTCACCCAAAATACAGGGTTAAAAGCGCACATTTCTCAACATATAATGTTGGATAACTGTACTACTGTAGTTTATTCATACTTGTGATCTATTAAACCTAAGAAAGGAATGCTCCCTTCATCCCAGATAAATTGAAATATTTTAACTTTTAAAAATCAAACAGAGCCAATTTTGACTTTAAAATTCTATTATTATACATTAAAACTATTTTCATGTTATATGTTGTTGGATTTATCATAACATATATTTTTTAAAAATTATACACACAAACAAAGATGAAAATTGTTTCAATCAATTTTCAAAGGTCGAAATAAGTCAATTTATTTGGGATGATGGGAGAATTATTTTCTAAAACATGTTTGGTTGGTTAGTTTGAAAATTAGAGAATAAATGATATTATAAAACATGTTTGGTTTTAGGATTTAAAAAAAGGAGAGCAATTGAACAAAATCCAACACACACAAACTTCATTCCAAAAAAATTATTCTTCTCATGTGCTTTGGACAATGCATGCATACTGAGTCATCGACTGTTGTGGTTCATCGTTGAACCTCTACTGCTGCTATATATCCTCGTACGCCATGCAAAAGATTTGGTCAACCAAATCAAATGAATCAATAAATTGAACCTTTAACACACAGGACCACGGACCACAGTTCTGAATAGGCTCATTTTCTTCTCTGAATTAGAATGGACACAAAACATTAGGTTCAGGCAATTGGAGCTTTGAAATTAAATGTGCATATGAAGTGTCAGTGTCCAGGTTTAGTCTTATGTAGATTTTGGACGGTCTCAATCCTGAACATGAATTTGCTGTATGGGCAGATTCTATATTTAGCACAACAATTGACTTTGGTTTTGTGAATTTTACCATTCTGTTTTATTGCAACGAAAGTGCAAGCTGTTCTTTCTCATCCTACACAGATCTTTCTACTTTTATGATCACTTTTAAATCAAATCAAAAAGTACTTCGTGCTTACTTATCAATGGATGGTGACGTTGCAATCCCTAATTTGTGAATCGCTATACCACGTCATGTATTTTGTATTATTGAAATATTTTATGTATTTTGACTATATTTAAATAAATAATGAAATTGAATTGCTAATAATAATTATTATTAATTAAAATTAATTATCACATTATCCAGAATTAATGTGATTAACCAGAATTGCCCTGCCGGAAAAGGTTGTTAACTATTCAATCGCATCGATTACTACATTAATAGAGGTTGATTTTCACATAACGAAGTATCACATTAATCACCCTGCTGGAAAAGTTTACGGCGGCGGGCGGTGGTGGTGTTCACCGCAGGTAGATTTTCGTCGTAGGTGGGGTTCGCCGGTGTCTTCTCCGATGTATTCTCCATCTCTCCGGCAACTTCTCACATAGCTTTTCTGGCGTATTCTCCGGCGTGATAAGCGTTTCCCGGCATGGTCAGATCGCGCCACCTCCCCTAGCCGTCCCCGGTGGCGCTCTCTTTTCTCGATCTCCTTTCCTTCTCCGGCCCCCGATCTCCTTTCCTTCTCCAGACACAACTCTCCTTTCTTTCTCCGGCCCGACTCTCCTTTTCCTTCTCCCGTCCCGGTTCTCGTTTGCACTTTTCCTTCCCCCACCCAGTTCTCTTCTCCTTCCCCGATTTTCCTCCTTTCCTTCTTCGATTTTTTTTCGTTTCTCCTTGGACTTCTCCCTTGCCATTCCCGATTCTCCTTTGCCAATTTCCATCTGCCCACTATTTATGTCAAGTAATTAATTATCCAGAATTTGACGATATTTTTGGCAAAAAATCCAGATTCAATCGACATTTCTGGCCAAAAATTGAGATTTCAGAAAGAAAAATAACTTTTCTGGTGACGGGCGGTGGTCGCCGGCGGACGGTGGCTGAGGGTGGGCACATGGGGTGGGCACACGAGTATATCCATCTCTGATCTACCACATCAACAACATAAATCTTCACCAAACCCAAG
>JAULKK010000011.1:4907105-4926076 GCA_032355705.1 Rubia peregrina
TCAAACCCATTTCAGCCCCCACTGTGGGTATGAATTGTCCCTATTCTGTTCTCATTTTTAATTCAATCCACTATTACATAAAAAGAAATGCTCATCATCCACTACGACAATTCCCAGCAAGCGATGCAAACCCCATTTAGCAAACATCATGGGAAGTTATTAAGAATGGTGGACGACAACTAGCTTTCTATTTCACCATCATTATTACTGGTCTTAAGTCTTAACGTGTTTGTTGGTTGGTTTTTCACCATTTCTTTTTACTCAGTTACAAAAATGTACTCCAATCATTTCAATTCAAACTTTACGGAGACTTTTCACAATGTTTTATTTCATCGTTAATGTCTTTAGTTACGTATAATAATGATATATAAAAAATTAATATGTTTATGATAAATTTAATAATATCACATGTGATAACATTGTTATTTGAGTCTTTAAACTGCAAATGAAAAGAAATTAAGATAATTTTTTTGAATTGCATTAACGAATCATAAATTTATAACTACTGCATAATGCATTATAAATTTTTAATATTACAATTAAAATATTTTATTTTTTTGTAATTTTGATTTTAACTAGTTTTTTATTATAATATATGATCAAAATTTGATAATTTTAATTATTTTTTAAAAAAATTCATACAATTTGAACTGAGAGAATGAGTATGTGATCAAACTAGTTGACCTTCCCCTGGAGTTATGGCCATGGGTTGCCATTTCAATCCTGCTGCTCAAGCTGGCAAATTTAATCTGCCACATGCTTTGATTTCAATCTATAAAAAAACCATCATGTAACATCCATAATGACTCCCATTTAATTATTCACCTAACCAACTGGGGATTTTGTAGACACTCCATTTCTTGAGTTACCTTGGGGTTATAGCAAAAGTAGCTCATCCTTGTTTTTTGCCGAATTAACCGCATAATAAAATGATCTTAATTTCATAGTTGTACATGTTTCAAATACACGTAGTAATCCTGCCATTTCAAAATGCTTAAAAGAAGGCCGTTTTACAAAATATAAAAGTACTTTTTACCAATTTATTTAGAACGTCTACGATAATAAAATACGACATCTTATAATTTAAGATGTCGGGTTATTTTTTCATATGTAATTTGGCAAGTAACACTTTCAAAAAAAAGCTACTACGATAATTTGTATCGTGCTAGGTTTCAATTTTTTAAAAGAAATTTGAACAATAGTTCTTATTAGATATAACTACCATTTACTTAATTAATAAATTAAGCATTAAATTTGTTAAAGATTTTTTTTGAAAAATATAAATCTAAAATTTAATAAAATACTCGGGATTTTTCAATGCAACAACATTGACTAGGATCTAAAAATAAAATTTTAGTTTACAAGAAATTTTAATATCTACTCCCACACTATCTACTATTCCCTCCATCTAAGTCAAAGTTTTTGAGATGACTGAGGATAAAATTTTATGAAATACTAACGTGGTGCTATGTGCAGCTGGAGAAAGATGAATTTGAAGGGAGAAAATAATCTAACACAAAGCAATCTCAATCTAAATCCTAAATCGGCGCCTCTCTCAATCTGCCGTCACCTTCCCCATTTGGTGGCGCCTATGCTTTTTCCCTTCCCCTTCCTTAACATGCCACCTTTTTGCCTAATCTACCACCTCTTTCGCCCCTTGTATAGGAGAGGTAAGTACGTAGGAAAGAAAAATAAAGCACCATGAACAACGTACCAAGAGGACCCCATTGAGAAAACTAGTATAATGAACACGAAGTTATAACTTCATGTAACACTGGGCGAAGAGTATAAGCTTGTAAAGAGGTAACCTCGTGTAATGCAGTGTATCAGCCACGAGTTAGAGATCGTGGCCCATGATAGCAGGTAAGTCAGTAGACCAATAATGTAGGGGAACTAATCCTATAAATGTAAGCCAAAGGTATGAACCTGGGTAAGTAACAACAATAGCTTTCTAGTATTTAACAGCAGACACTAACTTATCATTGGAGAATTTCCCCTGGAGATAATCAGGATATTCTTGCAGGAACTTTTCTTGCGACTCAATGTCATTATTGCTCCGGGGATCCAAACCACATCAGCCTCAATAACACAACCACCGCCATTATCAATGCCTCTATATCTCCCTCTCAATAACACCTCCCAACCATTACTACCTCTACCATCACCACTTTAAAGACAACAAAAACATCACCGTCATTCGACAACAACATCAACAACAAAAATACCACCATCACTCGACAACAACAAAAACACGAATACCAAACCATCACTGCGGAGACATCAACATCACCATCACCACGGTGGAGGGTTGCAGCGGTTGTGGTTGAGTTCGGATTGATTGAGTCAGAAGTCTTCAACCGATCTCCCAACATTAATCATTCCTCATCAATCATTCATAGTCCAACATTGTCACCGATTCACAATGATTCCAACATTTAAGGATATGATGGAGATTATGGGTGCGATTGAGGTTTAAGATTGATGCATTTTGGGGACTACTGCAAGGTGGACACCGATTGGAATATCGATCCATCTTCGATGATTGATGACCTACAAGATAAAACCCTAGGTGTGCCGAGGGGAATACTCATGGATGCTAAAGTCAGCTCAAAAGTGTTTAAGTATCCGTAATGAGAATAGAATGAACAGGTTAATAATGTACGACGGTATACATAGAAGTTTATCCCTACAAAATCTCCGAATAATACTAGGGCAAATATCTTATTCATTATTGTAATATACACCTTACCAGAATAAAATTGGTATCTTATCATATATCCTTAAATATTCTTTAATCATGAGCATGTTTGATCGTAGTGGGTTTTGACATAGTGATGACGTTAATACCTAATCACTAGGCTTTGGCCCAAACATTATCACAAACCCCTGAGAAAGTCAAAGGTTAGGTCATGTCAATAACCTTTGGTTTCTCAACAACTAAAGTTGACAGGCATCTGAGACGTTCTCACGCTATGCATTCATCAAAACTCCAGGTGTCATCATCTCGCGTGCTACATTAAGGAGAGAGGAAGTATTCTCGCAGGTGGCGCACATTTTTGCTATTTTTTAGGCAATCATCATTACATATTGATGTAGGGTGAACACTGAATTGTTGGGTGACAGGGGATAAGTCAACACCCACAATCCAGACCGAATACCAAACTAATGTATTTTACTAATACCATTGGCCAGAAGCCCAATGCAAAGAGAAGGTCTCCAATTCAAAATCTATGTACAAAAATATACTCCTTCTCTAAATATATATATATATATATATATGGAATCTTAAATATATGACAAATCTATAATTGTAAAACACTTATTCCTACATAGAATGTGCATTTTTATCTCAACAAGATTGGGAGAATTATTAGGGATCAACCCCTATAAATATCGAGATATTTGTCTATTCTATCCATTCATTCTTGATCACACTTTATACAAGATCTAACTTGAGTGTCAGTGCTTATCTCCCTGGCCACCCCAAGGGCTTTGCTTTGTAGGTTGCGATCATGTCAGGAAGAAGTCTGAAGTCCAATGATCCATTCTGACGCATCAATTGTCACACTTGGTGGGACTCAATTTTAATCAATGCTTCAGATTTCTTGGTAGTGAAAGCCGCAAGCTCACATCAACGAGCAACCAAGTTGGTCATATAGGTTTTTTACATGAGTTATTTGTTGTGTATGCTTGTAACTTTATGCCGTAAGCTCTAATTACACTATATGTTTCTATCGATGTATGGTTTTGGAGAATTTAACATGAATAATGATGTCACCTTACATGTGTTGTGACATTAATTCTTAAGCATGAATATTGGTGCTAGGTGTTGTAGCATTGATTCTTAAGCTTTAACATATGATGTACAAATTCTGCCCAATTGTTTTTAAAAAATATGATTATGATAATAGGTATGATGTGCATATTCTGGATTATTTTAAATTTATTATGATGTGCATATTCTACTTGATTTTATACATGGGATGATACCATCGGCTGGATGAAGATGATGACCAAAGATGATCCCACTGAATCTCGAAGATGGTCCTAACACATGGATGGTGGATGAAGCTTGAAGATGATCCATCATTTGGATGAAGATGATGCATGTAGATGATCTATCATATGGATAAAGATGATGCCTCAAAATGACCCCATCACCTGGAGGATGGCTGAAGCTTGAAGATGGTCCATTATCATTATGTAGATGATGCTCGAAGATGATCCATCATCTAGGTGAAGATGATGCACAGAGATGATCCATCATCTGGATGAAGATTATGCCTGAAGATTATTCATCATCTGGGTGAAGATGATGTCTGAAGATGATCCATCGCTTATATGAAGGTGATGCCTGAAGATGATTCATCATCTGGATGAAGATGATGCCCGAAGATCATACCATCACTTGGATGATTGATGAAGCTTGAAGATGATCCATCGTCTGTATGAAGATGAAGCTCAAAGATGATCCCATCACCTGGATGATGGCCATAATTTGAAGATATTACATAAGCTGGGTGAAGATGATAGCCAAAGTTGATCCATCATCTGAATGAAGATATACTCAAATATGATCCATCATCTGGGTGAAGATGATACTCGAAGATAATCCCATCACTTGGATGATGGCTGAAACTTGAAGATGATAAATCATCTGGGTGACGATGATAGCCACAGATGATCCACAATTTAGTTAAAGGTGACATCATCACTACGATAATGAAGAAACATAATCACAAGAAATTGAGCGCAAATAAGTTATCCTGTTTAATTCTCTTGAAATTAATTCATAGGCTTATGTTGTTAAACTTGATATGAAGAAATATGCTTCATTTTATAACATCAGTTTAGCCTGAGAGGTAATGGTCCAGGAAATTATGCTGAGTGATACTTGGAAGCATATTGAAATTCCAATTTCCTCTCCAAAGGGATCTCCATAGGGGCTGTCATAGTATACAAGTGGTTTCGTACAATCCGACCGTTGGATATGTCTAAAAAAATTATAGTATGCTCCAAAAAACGTATATACATTTTGAACGGTGGAGATGGAGCTTTAATGTATGAAAGCGTTTCAGCTTATTTCAGATCGAAAGTTTCACAATATGCCATATTCTTATTATTCTTTTTGAGAAGGTAGAGTTTATATGTAGCGGTAAGCGCATTCTCTTTATTGGGAACATGCCTTGAAAACATTGGGGAATTATTGACATCTAAGAGAAAGCTATTGTTCTCCAAATTGCTTCCTAAACTATCACCGTGTTAACTGAGTAGCATTATTGAGCATTTGAGCTCCATTAAACTTTGGAAGCTAGAATCTCGAAAGCAACCAGGAAATGTAGGCTTTCGTTTCTTCTTGTGAGTATATGTGATGAATGTGAAGAACTTCTTGTCAAATACAAGAAGAGGTTGTGGATTGGCCTTGTGAATCGATGGACACGACATGTAAAACATGTATAGCTAGATCCAATATTGCTATACTCTTTCCTTCCACTAAAGAGAACACTTGGCACAATTGGAGGTTAATAGAACTACCGGAAATGGATAAAGGTTCAAATTCTAGAAAGAATACCTTAAAGGTTTGGCCCTAAGAAATTAAAAGGTCTCATTGAATATATACTTCGGGGTACTCTATCTATTAGTTAATCTTCAAACAACCCCGCTGAAGCAAGAATTACCCTCCAAGGATGAATACAACGAAAGTGTAAGATATAAAGGTTAGACGAACTAAATACTCAAAAATTACACTATCATTTTTCAATGAAGCATATAACTTGTCTTTGAGATACGAGAATGATCAAGTCCGGATTAGTCTGCCTGATTTCATATTTAAGGCCGAAATGTTAAGGACCGGCTCTCACGTTCTTAAATGCCAAAACATTGAGGATTGACTCTCACATTCTTAAATGTTAAAACATTGAGGACCAGGTATCACATTCTCAAATGCCAAAGCATTGAGGACCGACTCTCACATTCTTAAATTCCAGACAATCAATTGAATTTATCAACAAAGATATTTAGAGAATCACAAGTATAGGTCAAAATAATATCATATGTACAAGATATTTAGAATTTATCAATAAAATATTGAAGATGCAAAATGGTATGAATCAACAAACAGAGGGAGGAGAATGCAGGGAAACAATTGTGCAAGGTAAGGAGAGGTGTACGAAGGAGAGGGAGAACGAGGTCAGACCTGAAAACATGAAACAATGTTGTTTCAACAATGTTTTGAGGTCAACTTCAACTTCAAAACGACATCGTTTAAATGATAAAGGTGAAAAAGACAGAAATATCTCTGTTTGACAATAAAAGTGAAATAAAACAAAAGGATAGTAGAATCATTATTATAGTGTACTTTGAATGAAAATTGTGACTACTTTACATTTATCCTCTCCTCTCCAAAAACCTATCTTCCCCAAGAAGCCAAACAAAAATCCTAGAGGCTGCCTCTGCCACCAGATCCGGCAGTTTGGCGGCCCCACCTTAGCTGTAGTGTTATTTTTCGGTCCTAGTTGTAGTTTCTACCTTTAGAGCTGAAATTGGCTGGTGAAGGGAAGTTTAACCATATCAAAAGTCAGAAAACAACCATAGTCTTGACTTCGTCACCGAGCGAAGAAGACACAACCGGTAATGGAGAAGGAGCTCAGCACTTCCCAGAAAAGGTTGACCAGACGACATGGCTCACTTGTTTTCCCGGAAAAGAAGGCGGTGGCCGATCGTTGTAGTACGAAGAAGACGATGGCCTTCACACGGAGTTGACGGAAACCCAACTCGGCACTTGCTCATTAGCGGGGCGCACGCCCAGTTATGGCGGCACACGACCGCAGAGGTGGGGTGGGGGTGGTGGAGCATAGCCGCAGGAGGTGAAGTACATCGATGGAGGAGGCGTACGACTTAGCTCCGTGCCAACGAAAATCAAAATGAAAAATCTGGTAATTTTCAATTTTGTGGTGACCGGCGGAAACGTCGCAGACCATGATTGATTATCGTGGGTCAAATCCGTTCGAATAGGGCGATTTTGGGTTCAGATCGGGAAAGGTTGAATCGGGTCACCATTTGTGCTGAAATGAAATTATGCTGCTCTGATACGCCATGTTCGTGTGGAGCTCAAGTGGGAGGCCACCCCATTCAAACTATGCTAGTCATCCATGCAGGAGTTCATTCATCCCACCTTGTAATATACATAGGTTTTCTCATTTTTGTTATGGTTTTTCAATAGTTCATTAGTGCATCAATTGTAGTAAAAGATATACTAGCAATAGTACTAGTTTATCACCAAAATTGTAAAACCATTTCTATATGTTAATGAGAAGGGTCCTACTATTTGTTTTTTTAAAAAATATTTTTGACTAGAATGTCATCATAGTCCAAGAACAACAGATTTGTGAATTTACATGGGGAAAACCCTAAGAAAGCCTAATTTAAAAAAAAAAAATATATATATATATATATTCTAAAGATTAATTGAGGTCAATTTGGGATCGCTATTAACAGTGTTACCACACTGCAATTTCAAAAAGGCTATCACAGTGCTGCCATCATAGTTGATCTTGCAGCAGATCTCTTCATCTCGGCAGCTTTTCCACTTCCTCGGAAGTATTCGTAAACTTGCTGCACATCATAGTCAAGAAACAAAAGGTTTTTTTTTGGGTGAGATCAGATCCTTCTATCTTATAATAAATGGAAGCCTCACTTGTGACATATTTCAACAGAAAAGTACAAGCATGTAACGAGACACCATTCTGTGTCGTGTGGGAGAGAATATCTGTAAGTGCAAAGCAAAAGCTGCAGAGAGAAGCATGCTACTCACCTGAATAACCCATATGCTGATAAGTGATTCTATTGCAAACAAGGCAAATCCAATGAGGTAGAACACCTGCGGATGCAACTCAAAGGCTTCAATTTTCGCCTCTAAATGGTCGATCCAGTCAATGAAAAACATGTACAATGCTTTCATAGAATTATTATCTGTAGTTCCTCATTAATTGTTGGAGTTAAGAAAAACAAGGAACTAAAGTTTCAGTTTAGCAATGGAAATTGGACTCATAACATTAAGACATACCCCCACCAAGGAATTCGTGGTTAGAAGTTCAAGAGCTGCTAATATACCACTGTAAAGAAAAACATTAAACATGACATACGGACATCAGTAGAGTAAACCTGAAATAATGCAAAGAAACATTAAATGATAGCTGAAACCATGAAATGAATATCTCATTCCTTCAGCCCCACTGTGCACAGTACATAAATAAAAACATTTGTATTTGAGCCCAAGTAAAATTAGTGGTGGATGACTTACGTCAGAGATTTTCCCTTAAAAATTATTGGCGGTGCAACGGCAGCAAGAATGCAGAAGGCAATATGAAACTAAATTGCAAAGACAAGGCAAAAGGGTTAACATTACATATATTCATGCAGAGCCAAAGACTACAAAATAAGTAACAAATTTTCAAAGTGAAATACGTACAGAATAAGACAAGAAAAACCAGCCAAACTTCAGAGCACTATCCGTCCTACAATAAAGAGAAACAGAACATGCACTACATGATGAAGGCTGATCAAAGTCATAGTTTCAGATAAGAAATAATTAACCACCAACATACTCCAATATTGTGCCAACAAATATAGTATTTGCCACAAAGACAAAATAAGACAATAATCAAGATACGAGGACAAAAGAATGACATCTACGGTGGCTAAAAAGGAGAAAACAATTGCAAAGAGAAAAATAATCAATCATCTTCGATATATAACCTTAGCCCTGCTCATAAAACAGCACCAATTTGACTGGAAATGTTGTGTTCCTGATCAACAGTTAGACACCATATTTTGCATGAAGGGATACCAAGTACCTGGTTGCACGATACAGAGGACGATACCAAAAAACATAGGCTCCTGGAACACCCGATATGCAGTATATAACAGCAAGAAACCATATCGTCAGACCTAAAACACAGAGACATGATTACAAAGTAACCCACAGATAGGATTTCAATGTGAATGGCTGCATGCATGAGCCTGTAAAAAGCTGCACCAACCTTCGCCTTTGATCCAAGCTAAGGTCACTGCCACAATATTCCACAAAAGACAAGCAACGATACCTGCAAATCACACAATCCAATATTTAAATGTGCCAGACGATGCCACAACTATCCTATGCTAACATTCCCCAAAGGTAAAGAACAACACTAATGGAATAGTCTCATATTTAGTAAAATGTATCCATATAATCATTTCAAGAAAAAGATTACTTCAAATTAAATGCTTAGTTGAACTGCAAATAGTAAATTGTAATAACTCTCAGCCCCTTTACTATGATATTGAGTAGGGCTAATGCTATTTAGTACAAATCCAAGTAGCAGTAACACTTGTCAGTTCCCCTCTTTCTTATCATGATTTTAACAGCATCTGCAGTCATTTTTGTTCCAGAATGAAGAACAACTATAGAAATTGTCATTGCAAGAATTAACCAATTTTTGGTGTTCTAAAGCAATAAAATATTAACTTAACCGTCTTCACAAAATAGATACGCATAAAAAGGTAAACTATTCCGCTTGCTGATTTGTAATAAAAAAGAACCAGTAGTCATCCAAGATTCCAAAGAAAACCGAAGGATAATCATATATACATTCCTTTATTTCTTCAACAATTAAATAAAACATCCCTTTATATCAGATAATCAACATTTGGCTTCAGAAAAACATAAGACAGTTAATAGAGCTATAATATAGTGAACGCAGGAAGACAAATGGGTGAGGGTAGCTTATATAGAGGTTAAATAAATTGTAAAAGCAATTGACACATAATATAGCATATGTAAGAACATCAGTGGAACTATCGAGTGACTTCCCAAATAATATAGGCTTGCATCTTGCATTAGCATTTAACAAGTACAATTTAACTTTATGCAATACAAAAAGTGATCCCCTGAATATCTGTTAACTGAAGACAGTATGACTCTAATCGAGGACACAAGAGGCATAAATGGAAAATTAAAGCTAAAACAATGTATGAATGTCACTTTAATGATGCTTTTTAAAAATGGCAAATATAATTTTAGTAATTTAAAATTTTTTGTGCTTAGGTGTCTATAATAGAAGAAAAAGGAGAAATTGCAAGAGATGTTAGTCATAAAATTGAAGGGGTGGAACAAATGGAGAAGTGTGTCCTCTATACCCTGTAATAATAAAGTAATGCTAAATTTGAAAGGGAAGTTATACAACACAGCTTTACAACTAGCAATTCTTCATGGTTCAGAGTGTTGGCCAACCAATAAGTGAGGGTAGCAGATATGAGAAGATTCATATGGATGCGTGACACACTCGTTTATATAACATAAAAAAATATAAACAAAGTAAGAGTAGCTCTATTTGATGACAAAATTAAGAGGAACACGCTTTATATGGCTTGGCATCAAAATAACAAGCAGCAGTATCATAAAGCAATACTATTTGCTACATCTGAGTATAAGGTTCTCAACAACCAAATTAGTTTGCAAGACAAGGCTTCATCACATCAATATGGGAACCTATTTTTGTGATTATGCAGCCTCATAGTTCAAGTGATAAAAAATTACTTAGAATAAGGGAAACAAATTTAGTTCAAACAAACCTGGAACAAAGGCAAATTATAAATAATACTCACAGTAATATAGACATATGAGCATATCAACGTTCTTACAGAAAAAAGACGAACAAAGATACAGAAGCTAAGTAATACCTCAATCCCTTGGGAGAAGAGTCCATTTTATAATCCTAAAATCAGTATCAAAAGTGGACTACTTTTTATGGGGTGGAAGAAGTATCCAGTTAGCAGGGCCAGATGACTGACTCCAGGTAGAATAACAAGGTTACTAAGATATGGAATTAAATATCTCTTAGTTCCAAGAGCATTCTAATCAATTCAGACACGATACATGAATGTTAAAATTAAACAAGGAGTGAGTTATTAGCAACAAGTGGAAAGCAATAAAAGTAAAATCAGCTAACATACCCAAAAATGATGTAAATGCGACATACTGTATCTTTTGAAGATGTATAGGAATTTCAGTAGCAATGTCATGATGGATAAGAGGAAAGAATGGAGGCCAATTCTTTTCTTCAATGACAACTCCAGCTATCATAAGAACAGAAAAAAAAAAGGTGTAAGAATTTTCTGAACATGACGTCAATCAATCTCAAGTTTCTCTAACAACAACGATGATATATTTAACAGAACTACCTCTTGCTATAACATCTTCCCTTCTCTTCAATTCCTACATACGAGTAAAGACATCAGATTTCAGTTTGGTCTTGGGTTCAATCCAGAAAATATCAAAATTTAACATTTTTACATAATGCAACAAATACCAATCAATGCCAACTTTGTATAATCTTCAGACAACTAGCGAATGCTAATGTGCTATGTATAAATTTCACAAAACGAGACAACAGAAAATATTTTGACAAATTTTCTGGTGCACAGTATCTTAATGAACAGCATTATAGCAAAGAGGTTTTCCTTGATGCAATTTTCAAGAAATGACTGATTAGCACGTCAGAATCGTAGCCAGCTAAGTTGGAAAAGCTAGGTGTATGAATCTGTGGCATTCAAGTGACCTTGGAAAAAATTAAGACCCCTGACAATATTGAAACAAAACCTACTTTACAATGTTAAATGGGCTACCACAGTGTGTTATATTTCCTTGGTTCAATATACTATCACTCAACATCTTTCTCTGCAATGAATTTCATATAGTATAATCACGACCATGGAGAATCCAAACATCAACCCCACCCTGCAACTACCTGTTCCCTTTTCTTTAATTCAGCTTCTTTAGCTTTAAGTTCCATCTCCAGCCTTTTCAAATCCTGAATAAGCAAAGTAGAAATTCATCAGTAGGACCATAAAGAACAGAAAACTGGAAGGACAACGCAAGAGTTAATATGCATACATTAGAGCTATCAAGTGGAATATCGACAGTTGCAGCAGGCTCATGGGGAAGTGGAGAAAGCTTTGAGTTTGCTGAAGGAGCATTTCCAGGATTCTGAAGATATCAGCCAGAAAAAATAATATCGATACATAAGTAGTCAATTTCGGGATTTAAAGAACCTGTCTATGTTAAAGCTAAATGCCAACGCCTTGATCTTTCAAAACGTAATAACCCATCAGGAGTCCTAACATGTGCTTCTAGTTTACTGTAATTTTCCAACACAGGGAGCTATATTAGCAGTACTGTTGCTATATTTACAAGGGGAACTTTCTGGAATTTAGAAGCAACAAAAGAGATTACACCCTATGTTTACTGCCCTTGATTTCATACTTACATGCATGTTCAAGCAAGTATAGCTATTGAAGGGACTATCACTGAAAGGGTCATTGTCGTAATGCATATCTTATATCGCCAAGACCATCTTAATTTACCCATTGTCTTAAAGAGTGAATATGCTTTCCTTCTATGCATCTCAAATACAGACTGAAGAAAACTCAGACATGGAACCCCTTGCAATGCACAGATACATGCTTATTTCAAAGTTTACTAGATACTCCTACGTCTCGCTATGCTTGTCTCACCAAGGGATTGTAAAAAGATACAGAAAAATAGGAAAGTAATGTAACTGAATGGAGGAAAAAGTAAAGTAGGATGATTATGTAAATGAGTAGAGGAGAATGAAAGTGAATAGGGAAAAACATTCCAAAAAAGAAAATCAATCAAGCAAGATAACTTCAGTGGGACATGCTATTTAAAAAGGCAAGCAAGACAATCTTAATGCAATGGAGGGACTATAGTTTTAAATCTGTCAATTACACAAGCTTAAGGAAGCTTCATATTGTGAAAAACCATCACAACATACAATAACATTTAGGATAAAGAAAAAGTTCTCTGAAATAATATACAGATAAGTGAAAACTTCCCATTTGAAAGGAAACCAAAAAAAATTCATGAACCATATGTAGAGCTTGAGCATGATATCATCAAGTAAGAAAAGATCAAGAAAGGCAAAAACCACTCTGACAGCCACCAGAATTGAAACCTCAAAAATCAAAACCTTTAAAGACTTAAAATTGAGCAGCAAAGAAATTTAAGGAAGCTTAGGGAGTGAAAATTACTGTCATGAAAAATGCACCACTCCCATAGTTAGATTGGCCCTTCGCTCGTGTTCCATTGTCCTAGAATGAGAAAACCATAAACACATGCAAACGAGGAAAAATGTTTTGACAAGGAAGAATTCAATTCAATCAAAGCATTCCTCATGACAGAGAAGCATGCTATTCCTACTGTTTTGAGGTACAACCTCAACAGCTGGGCCCAAGAAAAATTCTGATGCAATCAAAACAATATGATGGTCCCAAATATAAATATATAGTAATTCAAAGCAATCTCTTAGAGCAAAAGAGTGCAAAACAAATTGATAATATACTGAGAACATATGTAAGACTTGATTTTCCTTCTGAAGCATTTCAAGTAAAAAATATACACCCTATAAGATCTGCACGAGATAAAAGCAAATAAAACAAAGTCCTTAGAACCAATATGTTACCAAAGCATGCAAGAGCAAATTCCGGGTCATCCAAAATCACTTTTCACATCACATTATTTATGTTATGGCAAGTAAATAGTGCTTTTCATAGAGAGTTAAACCACAGTGTCACTTTTATACATTAAACCATACAATTTCAAGGAAGCAACTGTAGTTTGCTGTTAAAATACACAACTACAAGTTAACGTGCCAAGAAGTGGTGTCAACATCAGTGACCCTCCTTGTGCAACATAATTATCATGAAACCAAATTGGATTACGCAAAACGATTCCACAACTCCGTAACCATCAAATAGATCCACACAGTCTCACAAAAAAATGAAGAAACTAAAAAGAAATAAAATCGACCATATTCATTCAAGAAATTGGAATGTTTCAAACGGTTAAAAACAAATGGAAACACCAATGCCCCACCACCATGAATACATCAATGCCAACATATTGAGAGACACACTTGAATGTAAATAAAAGGCAGCATTGGGGTGAAAAGGAGATTACAGCGAAAGGATTCACTTCATCATCTTCTTCAAAAGGATTAGAATCAAAACCGCGAGCCATGGCAGAAAATCAGAGGAACCCTTCAAATCAAAATGTGCAAGCAAATAAAACAAAATCCTGTTAAAAAATGCCCAAAAAAAAGACGGATCTGGAAGAGATAAAAAACCGGTTTCGATCAGTAATTTTCATCAGTTAAAAATGGCAATGTGGACGTGCATCTATTAATCATTTTCCATTTTAATTAACTAGCACAGAAGTTTAATATTTATAAGTTCATTAAAGTAATGTAATTGTGAATTTATGAGGTAACTTTTATGGTTCCTTCCGCTTATTAGGGAAAGCGAAATAGGTTTAGCGTGACACATGGCGGGTAGCCTGTTTGGAAATGGGGGGCTTGAATATACGTTAAGGACGGTTCCGATCTGTTGTGCCAGTAGGTTCTAATTTCAGTTTTGTTCCACGCACAAACGTCGCCGTTTCTCTTATTTTTCTCCAAAGTCCAACTTAAACTAGCCCGGAGCATGGCCCATTCTTATACTTAGGGTGTTCCATAGGGGTGGGCGTCGGTTCGGTTTAATCGATTTTCGGTTTATTCGGTTCGAGTTATTTGGTTTTGCCTCTAAATAGTTGAAAATCGAACCCGACCCGAATAACCCGAATTATCTGAACCGAATTCGAAATTTGGTTTCGGTTGGAAACCGAATTCAACCCGAATAAACCGAATTGACTTTTATTTTTTTTAAAATAATTACTAAAATTGAATAATTTAATTTAAAATTAAATAAAAATATGCAATCTAATTTCTACATCATCAAAATCAAGTTTTCAAAATTAAATCCAACAAGGACAATACAAATTCAACCATAACAATTTTAGCATTACATTTAAAATTAAATAGTTCGTTTTAATATTCATCTTCAAAGCCTTCACTTTCTTCAAACACTCCACAAATTTAGTTAGGGTAACTTGTATTATTTACTTATTATCTCAAACTTACTTAGGATTTGGAGTTTAGGATTATTTTTAAATATAAACATTGGTCTTTCAACTTAAATTTATTTTTTGTTTTAAAATTAAATTATTATATATAATTATTTAATTAATTAATTACAATTCGGTATTCGGTTCGGGTTTAGGTTTGAGTTTTAATATCCAAAACCGATTCAAAAACCATATTCATAATTAAATTTATTCAATTCGGATATCCGAAAACCGTATATTAAATTCGATTCGGGTTATTCGAATTTGGATAATTCGATTTTTTGGTTCGGTTTTTGGTTTTCAGTTATTTTGCCCACCCCTAGTAACTGTGTGCCTCGAAGATACATAAAAATTAGAAGAACGGTAGACCAATGAACCGAAGTAGGGGCAGTGACCAACTGACTAACGACATGAACAACATGAGCAATATCTAGACGAGTAACCGTGAGATAAACTAAACTACCAACCACTGTACGATATAAGGTCGGATCGGACAAAGGAGACCCATCAGTGGGAGAGTAGCGAGCATTGGTCTCAAGAGGGGTGTCAACGGTCCCGCTGTCAGTGAGACGTGCACACTCGAAAAGATCCGCTATATACTTAGACTGAGATAAAAGATAGCCCTTAGAAGAAGAAGAAGAAGTCACTTCAATACCAAGAAAGTAACGGAGTAAGCCCAAGTCTTTCATAGAAAAACACCGAGTCAAGTCACACTTTAGTAATTCAATGTCATCACAATCATCACCAGTAATAATCATATCATCAACATACAAGGAGAGGATAATACGACCCTTACTTGTATGTTTGATGAACAAGGCTGAATCATAAGAACTGGGAAGAAAACCAAGAGAGGTAATCACTGTGGAGAATTTCTCAAACCAGGTTCTGGGAGCTTGTTTGAGACCATATAGAGACTTGCGAAGCTTGCATACATTCCCATGATGATGTGAAACCCTAGGAGGAGGTGTCATGTAAACCTCTTCATGAAGATCACCGTACAAGAATGCATTCTTAACATCCATCTGTGAAATTTTCCAGTGACGAATAGAAGCAACTGTAATCATAGTACGAATAGTGGTCATCTTCGCAACAGGGGCAAAGGTTTCCTCATAATCCATGCCATACTCCTGATAATAACCTTTGGCAACAAGACGAGACTTGTATTGGTCAATGGATCCATAAGATTTTGTTTTAATCTTATAGATCCAACGAGAACCAATGGCATGCTTCCCGGAAGGCAAGGATACCAAATCCCAAGTGTGAGTCTGATGCAGAGCAGTGAGTTCCTCAGTCATAGCAGCCTGCCATAAAGGATCACATACAGCCTCTCTATAGGACATATGCTCAGACAAGGAATGAATAGACTCGAGAAATGAAACAAAAGAGGGGGAATATGAGGAATAAGAAAAATCAGGTTGTTGAGTTGACTTACGGATACGAGTAGACTGATGCAGTGGATGATAGTCTGCAATCTCAGGATGTGATTGAGGCAGCATAGGAGGAGAGGTCGGAGGAGGAGAGTGCATGTCGGAAACCGAAGTATTGATTACCCATGTTGGAACCTCATGGTGGTGATGTCAAAAGGATCGATGCAAATAAGATCTGACTGAGTCATGTGATGTGAACTAGTGGGAACAAAAAAGAGAGGAATATGCTCTAAAAACACTACATGACGACAAACATAAAGTTTCTGACTGACAGGATCAAAACAACGATATCCCTTCTGGCCACTACCATATCCCAAGAAAACACAAAAGGCAGATTTAGGAGACAATTTACTATGCTCAACTTGAGGCTGTAGAACAAAACAAGCGGAACCAAAAACACGCAAGGAGGAATAGTCAGGTGCATGGCCACACAATTTTTTAAAAGGTGACAAACCTGAATTGGGAGAGGTTGGAATACGGTTGATGACATGAACAACTGTATGAATGGCTTCCCCCCAAAAGATTTTGGGAACCTCAGCTGACATCAAGAGGGAGCGAGCAGTTTCAACAAGGTGGCGGTGTTTCCTCTCAGCAACACCGTTTTGCTGAGGAGTATCTGTACAAGAGGTCTGACGTATGGTACCATCAGAAGCAAGAAGGTGACAAAAATCATTAGAGGTGTATTCACCTCCTAAGTCACACCTAAAACACTTAATGACATCGGAATGTTGTGTCCTAATAAGTGCTCTAAATTCACGAAATATATCCAAGAAATTAGATCTATGCGTCATAAGATAAACCCAAGTATAACGAGTGAAATCATCAATAAAGGAAACATAATATCTAAAACACCCTTCTGTAGGTACAGGAGTGGGCCCTCACACATTAGAATGCATAAGATCAAATTGAGCAAGAGATGATGAAACACTTTTACGAAAAGGTAAAGCAGAAAATTTTGCAAGTTTACAACCACTACAACCAGAAATGTCATGAGAGTTCAAGTTTCCTAAAGCTCCCATAAAGACCAAAAACTATAAACGAGGTGCTGAAACATGACCTAAACGAGAATGCCATAGATAAAATGGTGAAGACAAACTACTCAAACAAAAAGATGACAAATTCACACTAGAAGCTGCAACATCAGATACTTTGAGTCCATCCAACACATAGAGGCTCCCCTGTCTACGGCCTGTCTCAATCACCTTCCGGGACTGAGGATCCTGAATACAACAATAGGAAGAAGAAAATAGGACACTGAGACCAGATTCACACAGTTGACTAACCGAGCATAGATTTAGTGCAAGACTAGGTATATAGTAGACATCATTAAGAGAGATATGAGAGGTGACAACAGAACCAACACCCCTCCAATGGCATAGGGGTACCATCAGCAGTCATAATGGAGAGAGACAAAGAAGGGGATAATGAAACAAATGTTGACTAGTTAGGACACATGTGATGAGAGGTACCCGAGTCTAGGATCCACAAGAAGGAAGATGTACCTGAGAAAGAGGATGGAAAACCTGTAGAGGAAGTGGCGGACATGGCATGAGGCTGCGAGGCAAGGAACTGCTGAATCTGCTCTAGCAAGTACGGATCCACAAATGGGGCAGCAACTACACTAGTGGACTGAGGTGGACGAGGTTTCCAAGGAGCAGGTGGCCGAGGTGTCCAAGGAGCTAATGGTCGAGATGAGGGCATCCCTGGTGTTTGGGGTGTCCTAGAAGCCTGGAACCGCTTTGGAGGTCGATGTTGCGACTTACTCTTGTTCAACAACTGCGGACACTGAGCCTTCCAGTGACCTTCTTCTTGTAGAAATCACACTCATCCAAAGAGACCTTCCCAATAGGTTTCCCATTCAGTGACTGTTGGGAAATAGCAAAAACAGAGGGTGTGGGGAGTATATGAGTCTCTTTGTCCAGCTTGGACTTGAAATGAATCTATTCAGCTAGTAACTCATTAACCACAGAATCTACAGATGGAAGAGGGCTACGATGAAGGATTGCCCCATGCATCCCCTCAAAATCATCACGAAGGGCCATCAAAAACTAAACCAAACGTTGCTCTTCCCTCCTAGCAATGTAAGGTGCACATGCTCGCAACTCAGCCGATTTAGTCAAGGCCAACTGATCCCACAATGAAGACATAGCATAATAGAATTCTTGGATGCCCTAATCATTCTGTCGAAGCGCACGAATATCACTCTCCAATTGATACTGTTTGGCGAAGTTTGATTATGTGTATAACTTTGCCAAATGATCCCAAACCTCATTTGCAGTCTCATACTTGGCCAACTGTGTACTAATGGAATGAGTAACCGAGTTGTTGATCCAAGTGATAACCTTTTCATTCTCACATTCCCAAGTATCAAGCAACGTATCATAAGCTGTTACCCCAGTCTTAGGCTTCACACGAGAACCAGTAACATAACCCCGCAAAAACTTGCCACGCAAAAAATTTCTCATTACATAGCTCCAATATGAGTAATTTTTACCATCCAATTGAACACTAACGGATTGAAGAGAGTCATCTTTACCACCCAC
>JAULKK010000011.1:4926985-4941877 GCA_032355705.1 Rubia peregrina
AAGCAGTTTGTTAATTGGTTTGTAGCTCCAGTCCTTATATCTAACATTGGCGTACATACAACCTATCTGTAAATATAACTAAAAGAGAAACCATTTTGACAAGTGGCAACTCCAATGCTTGCCACATCAACTTTAAAAAAACTAAAAAAACTATTCCCTTATTTAAGAAGCCTCTAGACAATGTATTTCTAATTCAATTCAATGCAGCATCTCTTTCTAAATAACTTAAAACTATCTCAATTAATACATATGTCTTCCTTAATGGTCATACTTCATGTATATCTAACACCTTTTCAACTCCATCCACGTCTATAAGAGATTTATGTTTCCATATTTGCCATTTTTTAAAAAAGCATAATGATTTATCGATAGGGTTCTAAATTTGTAAACAAAATTAATTGATTGGACAACTTTGGTTACAAGTTTAATAGTTTCAGCATCTGATAGAGGCTCTCATTCCTTTATATTTTATATATTTACAAATTACATTATGTTACTTGAATCCGTCTCTTGAAATACGGTCTTTTGATAAGTTATGAAAAGATCAAGGTTTAAACTGCAAATTAGAAGAAATTAAGATAATTTTTTTTGTTTGCATTAATCGGGTCATAAACTCATAACTACAGCATGTTTTAATAAATAAAATTTTAATATTACAATTAAAATGTTTTACCTTTCTATAATTCTAATTCAACCTCGTCTTTCCACATGCCTATAGAAAGGTGGTTTTCCCCATGATTTTTTCATGTTAGTATTTTAATTTAAAAATATAATTTATTTTACTTATACACTTTATTGGTTAAATTATTCACTAAACTTTTAAAGTTTGTTAACACATTTTAAAAATTAGATTTAGCTAGTTTTTTTAAAATACTTTCAGTTAAATAATTATTCATTAAACATATATTTATATTCTTATCATTATATTTTTTATAAAATAAAATATTTATATAAAATTAGTAATACTTTCCTATGTAATAAATATAAATAAATAATTATAACATATTAATCAACATCGAGTCAGTTTATTTTATTGTATCGTGTACCCTCATATAAATATAATAAAATTTATTAATTATGTTATATTATAAATAATCATTCATAAATCCGTGGATCGCCACGGGTATTATCTAGTATTCAATTAATCATACTTCACCTTAAATATATTTAATCAATTATACTTTTATTTGAACATGTTGGAATATCTTTCATCTACCCACGGTAAAATTTTAGTTACGTGTTCGCTAAATTATATGCGTATTGAATACCAGAAACATTGGAAATGTCGTGTAGCTGTAATTATGTATTTATGATACATACGTAAAACACTTGTAAATATAAAAAAATACTCGATTAATTATGTTTAATATTACAAACCTAAAATACTCGTAACATATACCCAATGGATCATATTTGTTTCGAGACTGTCGGAACCTTTAACATTTATATAGGCTAAATAACATTTTAGATTTATCTGTAAATATCATGAGTATTGATACCCTAACCACATTGGAGTTGTTGTGTAGTTGTATTTATATGCGTATGATATACACGATAAAACAAACATTGGAGTTGTGTGTAGATACACATGTAAAACACTCCGGACGTTAAACATACCTAAGCGTTCATAATTATTTCGAAAGTACTGGAATATCTTTCATCACATTATAAACCTATTAGAAATATTATTTGTATTAAATACCCTAACAACATTGGAGTTGCTCTATAGCTCTTTTATGGGTTTATCATACCACATTAAGGATACTCGAGCAGTCATACTTATTTCGAAAGTGTTAGAGAACATTTCCCATCTACGTATTCAAGACAAGTAAATTAACCCTATATTAACATTAAATACACTTGGTTATAGAGTGTGAAGACAAGTAAATTGACCCTATAGTAACATTAAATACACTTGGTTATAGAGTGTGAAATCTATCATCCATATGTTGCGAATAACCTATTAGTTTAATAGTCGCTAAATTATATACATGTTAAATACCCTAACAATGGTGTAAGTGTGTAACAACGTAACTGTATTTATGTGTGTTTATGATACACACGATAAAATAACTCTATAAAGCAGTCTGTTTCGAGAGTGACCGAAAATCGTTCATCTATACATTGTAAATAACATTTAAGTTTCATAGTCGCTAAATATTATGCGTATCACCAAGCAGGCATACTTCGGAACATCTTTCATCCCTATATTGTAAATGACATTTAAGTTCACAGTTGCTAAATATTATGTGTATTGAATACCCTAACAACATTGGAGTTGCTCTATAGCTGTATTTATGTGTTTATGATACACACGTAAAACACTCGTAACATTGAACATACTCAAGTAGTCATACTTATTTGAGAGTGTTAGAACATTTCTCATCTATTTAACACACTGTATTTATGTGTTTATGATACACACGTAAAACACGCGTAACATTGAACATACTCAAACAGTCATACTTATTTGAGAGTGTTAGAACATTTCTCATGTATTTAACACAATGTATATATGTGTTTATGATACACACGTAAAATACTCGTAACATTGAACATACTCAAACAGTCATACTTATTTGAGAGTGTTAGAACATTTCTGATGTATTTAAGACGCGTAAATTAACGTCATACTTATTTGAGAGTATTAGAACATTTCTCATGTATTTAAGACACGTAAATTAACGTTATAGTAGCATTCAATATATTTGGTTATAGAGTGTCGGAAAATCTATCATCTATACATTTAACCTATTAGTTCAATAGTAACTAAATAATATAGGTATTGAATACCCTAACAACATTGTAGGTATTGTGTAGTTGTATTTATGTGTTTATGATACACAGTAAAACACTTGTAACCCTATCGAGTAGTCATACTTGTTTCGACAGTGTCAGAATATCTTTCATCCATACGTTATAAATAACATTTAAGTTCCATTGTCACTAAATATTATGCGTATCACTATCAAGTAGTCATACTTGTTTTGAAAGTGTCGAAACATTATAAATAACATTTAAGTTACATAGTCGCTAAATATTATGCGTGCTAAATACCCAAACAACATTGGAGTAGCTGTATAGTTGCATTTATGTGTTTATGATACACGTAAAAAATTCCTAACATTAAACATACCCAAACAGTCATACTTATTTCAAGACTGTAAGAACATTTCTCATATATGCATTTACAAAAACCCTGTTACCATTCAATATACTCAAGTAATCATACTTGTTTCGAGAGTGTCGGGACATCTTTCATCCCTACATTGTAAATAACATTTTAGTAACACTTATAACATTAAACACACCCAAGCAGTCATACTTATTTCGAGAGCGTGGGAACATTTCTCATCTTTGCAATTACAAACATATACGTAAAACCTGGTACCATTCAATATAGTCATATACGAGAGTGTCGGGACATCTTTTATCCATACATTGTAAATAACATTTTAGTTCCATAATCACCCAATTATATACTTATGGAATATCCTAACAACATTAGAGATGCTGAGTAGCTATTTATTTGTTTATGATACACAAGTAAAACACTAGTATTATTAGTGTTTTGTATTGGCCGGAAACACTACAGAAAAAAGGCAAGAAATTAGTATTCATTAGTTGTTTGACGGAGTGCCAATAGACAAAAGCCAATTAAACGCCAATGAAAAAATGATGCCAAACGGAGCCAACGCCTTAATTATTGATGTGGTTGCATTGTAGACACTCTCCGATTTTTTAACATTGGTTCTCTTCCCTTTTTTATTTTTTTTAACAATGACTTCTTCCCCTTTTAGCAAAGTTTAGGTTACTTTCATCCATTTAATTTACTTTTTGCTCTCCCAATACAATCTTCTTCATCACTCATTTTACTTTTCTTAAATAATGTGTCATTTTGTTAGGGACAATCTTAAGAAACCAGGGAGAGTACTGTGTTTCAAACAAAAACATTATTTTAAAAAAGGTATTTCCACCTCTTATTTCGTTTTTATTTACTTCAATTCTACCTCTCTTCCACAAACTTTTCATCATCTTTAGAGGTGTATAAAAACGGTGTTCACTTTGTAGATGATGAAGGAAGGGAGGGAGAGTAAGGTAGAAAGTGGGTTCAAAATCTCTTCCAAGTACAACTTTCAATGAAATTGTGACATCTACTCGGCCCTCTGAATTGCCTACTCGAGAGAATCCCAAAAGGACCAAAACCCAATTTCCAATTCCCAATCCCCTCTGCCACCCACCCCAAGATTTGCAGTTTGACGATTGGCCCTAAAACGCAACTCTGTTTTGGAAACCAAAATACACCCCATAATATTTTGTTCACACACTTGAATTGTTTGAATATTTTCAAAGCGTTGACAGCGCACTCCCCAGTTTTAACTATTGGTTTACCTCTCCAACTCCCCCCTCAATCTCTCTCTCCCAAAACCCAAAATGGAGAGAGAATCCAAAACACACGCACCAAAACCACTCTCTCTCACACACTCACACAGTAGGCTCTCTCTCTATATAGCGGCATCACGCAATCCGTCTTTTCAACGCTCTCTCCACCAGATCTTTTCTTGGAGATGCGAGATTTCTCCCCGAGCCCCTCCTCCTCTTCTGCTTCTGGCTTCTTCTCACTGTAACGTGTACCACTCGATTCTACCTAGTGGCCTACAGCCCATTACCTTTTTCCGATTTTTCTTTTCTTGGTTTTCCTTTCTATTCTTGCTTCTGACGCCTTTTGGGTTTCCTAATAAACAGAGAAAAAGGGTTTTGGAGAAATGGAGGGTGTGGATGCTGTCGCTGTCGCGGTTGCCGAGCAGAAGCCATTGTTTTTGGACGATGAGGTGCGAGACATCAGCGGGCTGAAAAGTGACGTCGGCGATGATTACGTAGAGGTGATGTGCGGCTGCACTAGCCATCGCTACGGGGATGCCGTTGGCCGCCTTAGGGTTTTCGCTAATGGGTTTCTTGAAATCAGCTGTGAATGCACCCCTGGCTGTGAGGAAGGTCTGTTGCATTGTCCTTGCCAACTGCTAGTACGAAACGTTTTTGTCTTGTCCTATAGTTTGGGTTATCATGGGACGATCCCATTTGTGAATACATGCATATACATGTGCGCACCTTTTGTTGGTGCCCACTGTTTAGGTGTGTGTGCGCTTGCGTACGTACGTGTTGTGTATGTTGATTTGTCTGAGAGACTGATTTGTTGGTCTATTTGTTGATTTAGTTCATGTGAAAGTTTCGCTGATATGTGGTTGTTGGGGTGGGTTTTATGCTTTGGATGATAATGTATGTGATGAAACAACCTACATTGTGTTCCCTAACGTGATGTGAGTATCGTTATCATCAGGCTTGCAGTTTTAAGGCAGAGTTGTCTATTTATTTGTTTATGATGGTGCCATTTTCTCTTCTTGGTGCTGGAGTTTAGTATGTATGTTGCCATCTGTAGTATTGTATGCTTCCATTTCTTATCAATGCATCTTTCTCTCGGTACATGCTTGAATTGGTTTCTCTCGTGAGAGGGTTAAAGTTGTTAACTTGTTTTTGCTGATGCACTCTTTAACTGTATTACAGTATTATTCCAAACTAGAATATTCTTTTCTGGTGGTTCATTAAATTCTGTTAGTTGTTAAGGCTTCGATTTCTTTCGTGTCTACTTGTGGAGTGATATTACTACACAGGCATGTTTGTAGGCAAGTGCTTTTAACCATTATGAAGGCAAAATTAACTGTTTTATTAGAGTTCTGGGCATTGCTGAAGTTAAATGACAATTTTGATGTTATATGATCGAATATGACTGTAACACTTAATTCCTTAATAATTTCTGTATTTCTAAATGCTGATTTCATTCTATTTCATATACGTATATAGGTGAGTGTATAAATTGTTCTAATCTTCATCTTCGAGGTGTTAATGGATATTTTTTGGCTTTGCATGGTGCTATCTCTGTGCACTCTTTTATATTTAGATAAGCTGACACCTTCTGCATTTGAGAAGCACTCGGGAAGAGAAACTTCTAGAAAGTGGAAAAACAATATTTGGGTTATAATGAATGGGGAGAAGGTTCCTCTGTACAAGACTGCTCTTCTCAAATACTATAATCAAGGGTCAAAAACTGCTAATGGATCTAACAGATCCCAGAGTGGGAAAGTTTGTCACCGTGATGAGTTCGTACGATGCAAGCAGTGCAGCAAAGAGCGCAGGTTTCGACTCCGCAACAAAGAGGAGTGCCGGAGTTACCATGATGCTTTGGCTGAGTTGAATTGGAAGTGCTCTGACTTTCTGCATGATGAGTATGTTTAAGACAGTTATCATTTGCATAGCTAGATTCTTTATTTGAAATAACATGCAGTCTCTCTCTCATATGTGTTTGGTTGATATTTTGCATTCATGTTTGAAATAGCATGCAATCTCTCTCTCTCTCTCATATTTTTAATTAGTGACAACTAGCACAATGTTCCTTTATGACTTGATTAAAGTTATGTCAAACAACTTGATCTTCAGTGCATGATTTTATGCGATACTGCCCTTCTTAGGGATCAGGATAGCATTTATTTTTGTATATATTAGCACAAAGCTCAAAAGCTCTTGAAAGGAAATCCAGATGCAAGTGTGTAAATTGAACAATTAGAAAAGGGTC
This sequence comes from Rubia peregrina, assembly GCA_032355705.1. Taxonomy (NCBI): domain Eukaryota; kingdom Viridiplantae; phylum Streptophyta; class Magnoliopsida; order Gentianales; family Rubiaceae; genus Rubia; species Rubia peregrina. The sequence continues at coordinate 4,933,614 of JAULKK010000011.1, forward strand.
ATGAATTTACCTGGTTAAAACACAATTCAGTTTGCTTTCATTGGACATTTAATAATGTTAATCATTTGTTAAAAGATGCCATGGGCAACTGCTGGAACCCGCTACTACTTTCTAAACCACTGCATGTTCAAGGACTAAAAGTATGCCATGTGAATGTAGACTCTACTCTTTTTCATTGCTGCAATCTACCAGCAGAGAGTTGTTTTAAATGGTATTGGATTGTTGGTAGGCTGATGAATTATCCACTATTTCATAAAATATTAGAAATTACCAAGTGGAAGGACCAAGGAAAATAACCTGTTAAAGGTGGATTAGCTTGTAGAGTGATGAAAGGTTTAGATGGTCAACCCTGATGCAACTTGAAACATTTTAACTTGTGGCGGTGGTAGAATTGTTTCTATATATTCTCAGAACAAAAAAAAGAAGGAAATGTAGCAGGAACAGAATGATGCTATGTGAGCTAGGACAATAGGTATTTTATCCTGGTGCCTGTTCTGGTTTTAGTCTTATTGAAGTGCCGATTATCCTGGTGCCCTGTATTGATGGAGTTGCACTCATTGGCCAGAGTTGATTAGCATTATCTTGATGTGTCTGAGAATGACGAGACTACAAGGAAATGATTTCAGTTTTATTTTTATCCAAATCGAGCAGGTTTTTATTTAAGTAGGAAGTGTCATGCAAGTATTCTGCCTACAGTCAGGGCCCTAAATTGCTTTTATATTGGACATTATGGACCTGGGACTTTAAAGTTTCAGCATATTTTGCATTGGGCTCACTTGTAATAATGAGCAAATGACGATCACTGAAATGTATCTGGACTGCACAAGGGTGGGAGGCACTACCATTTAGCTTCAGTGTTTATGCTAGTTGATTCATGTGCTAGCTGATGGATACACACTTGCTTTGTTTAGCTGTGAAAATGTTGTGGATCTGTGACATACATATAGTGACCACATCTCATTCTCGCATTTATGTGCTCTTTCGCCATATTTGGAATTTTTTTTTTGCTCTTGATGCATTCCCTGATTCTCATCCTTTATTTCAGGCTCACATGTGATGATGACGAAGAGCGAGCAAGTCGAAGGGTCTACAGGGGCTGTTCCCGAACTCCAACATGCAAAGGCTGCACCTCTTGTGTTTGTTTTGGATGTGAGATCTGCAGGTTTTCAGATTGCAACTGCCAGACTTGCTCTGATTTCACTAAGAATGCCAAATCCTCCTAAGTTGATCCATCTTATCGTCACATCCATCCTCAAATACCTTACTATTCATTTCTTCATTTATGCCTTTAGCTGAGAGATAAGGATATATTTTGAATGCAATCACATTAGTAGGTTAAGTTTAAGGTGTCGGTGTCTTCACAGAGATTTCTGTATTTATCGACCGAACCAGAGAATAAATTATTCCAGCTTAATTCAAACCTCATAATGGTTATGCTTATGTCGAAATTGATTCTTAACCTTCCACTTCTAGTGCCATTAAGGCTGGGACTATCATATGTGCCATTTTACGATCAAAATAACCAGTCTCTAATAGAATCCGAACTAAAAAAACCCGAAAGTTTTAGCTACTTGCTTGTTCCACAAACGAAAATGGGCGGTTGGGTCAAATACGGGTTAAATAATATGGATTGTTAAAAAATATGGGTATAGTACATTTCGACTCATTTTATGATGGGTCAAAAATGGGCCGGGTCACATATGGGTTGGGTTGAAACCTGCTAACCCGCAGGTAAAAAATATTCAATACATGGGTCAAAATGGGTAAACTCACGGTTTCAACACATATTTGAACACATATAGGTTTATATGTCAACTCATATGTGTCAAACTCACGGGTTTCAACCCATGTAGTGACTCATATGAGTTTATATAACAACTCATATGGATAAACCTGCGGGTTTCAACCCATATATGCTCTGTTTGGTAGAACTTTTCAGCTGTTGTGCTTATAAGCAAAACACTTTTTGGCGTTTGGTAAAGTGTAAAAGATAATGTTTTGAAAGCAGCAGCTATTTTTGGGGGAAAAGCAGAAGTTGGTTTCCCCGGCTTTCAAAATAAGTCAGTTTTGTTTATAAGCACAGCTCTACCAAACAGAGTCATATTAACTCATATGAGCTTATATACAAACTCATATGGGTTGAAACCCGCGAGTTTACCCATATGGGTATACCCGCGGTGAACTCTTAAACCCAACCCGCCCAACCCATATTTTTCAAGTACTCATTTAACTCATTACCCATTTAACTCATTACTCATTTTATCCATACCCACCCGGGTTTAAAATTAGATAACCGCTTGACCCGCAGGTTACAGGTCTATTTTGACACCCCTAGTCTTTAGATAGACTGGACAAATTGTGTGTTTGGTAGAGCTGTGCTTATAGTTTATTCTTCTAAAATAACAACTTAGTTGTTCACCACACATTAAAAAGTGTTTTAACTTATATGTAGAAAAAATATTTAAAATGGTGTTCACTTTTAATCTAAACTTACAATTCTATACCGATTTTTGAATGTCCTTTAACGGTACCAACATTTATATTTATGTCTCAAAAATGTATATTTTAGCAAAAGTATCAATTTGGATCAAAATTATACCCACTTTTAATTAAAAATACCTTTTTTGAACATTAATGAAAAAATGAGAAATATTTACAAAAAAATTAAAAATAAAGCACTCCCTCAGTTTTTTTTAACAATGACACACTAGAGTGTGGCTCTTGGATAATTGTTGAACATATGACAAGACTTAAAGCTGTGGAAGTACTCCTTTTGTGTCTGAATCTAGTACAACCAATTACTATTCATGGGTCAATCAGCCCAAAAAAATTAACATAATTTTTCCCTCCTAAATTGCAAAATGGGGGAAAATAGTACACTTTAATTCAAGCTCAGCTTCACAAGGCCCAATGGCCAGGGTACCAACAAAAGGAGCAGGAGTTGTTTTGTTATTTTACATCAAGAAAAAGAAGTCATGGTCTTCCAAATTTCATCTCTACAACTCCTCATCTCTTACAAGCGTCTAGTCCTTTCTAGCAGCAACTTCGGAATGTCGGAACGAGATTGATTGACCGATATCCAGCGGTGTCAAATAGGGGAGTCCATCCTCCAACATTTGAGTGAAGGCAAGATTACCACACATCGCCGCAAGGAGGCAACCCAACGATGGAACAATTCGATTCGCACCGTTAGCCGGCTTTCAAACCTGCATAAAAGACATGTAGAGCTGGGGTTATGTACAAATTAGAGACCAAAGTGAAGGGAAAACAAGGGAGGAAAAAGTTGAAATCAACAAGGAGCTAGTTATGGCAGTCCCTCTCCCATTGCGCACTATGCAAAGGGATATGCAGCGGCGATTGGGGTCAGCACCTCTACTATGCATCATTGGATCAAGGAGGGTCATATTCGAAGCCATTCTAATGCAATAAAACCTCAAATTTCAGCAACAAATCAGTTACACAGGTTATACTACTCACTATATCACTTGAAGCATGACACAAGTTCAGGAATAACATCTTTCATGGATATGCATCACATTATACATATAGACGAGAAATAGTTTTACATTACTATGGTTGTGGAGAAGTACTACCTTCTTCCGGATGAGGAAGAGCCTCATCGTACGGTTCAAAACAAGAGGTATATAAGCAAAATAATGTTCCAATGTGTCGTATGTAGGCCAATCATCAACAATGAGGGGGAGGTCCTGTTTGATGGGAAAATTGGGATCTGGCCATTCACATGAAGAGGCTGCAAAGAAGACTAACAAGAATAAACCAGCCAGTACATTGGAAACCAAACTGATTCCATCAATAGACCGTGATGTTACTAAAGAGTTCATGTTGACAAAGTTGGTTCCACCAATCAAAAGGAAATGGCCATCACTAGTTATCACAAACATAACAATTCGACAAGATAATGCAAGACCTCATATATGTCATGATGATGCTGAATTTAGATTGGCTGCAATTTCAGACGGTTTCAACGTAAGACTAGGTTTTCAGCACCAAGAAGTCCGGATTTGAATGTCTTAGATTTGAGTTTTTTTTAACTCAATACAAAGTTTGCAACACAAGTCAAAATCCCACACATTGGATCAACTAATCTCAGCCACAGAAGCAGCCTTTGAGAATTTGGAGGCAGAAAAACTTAACAAAGTATTTCTAACACTACAATGTGTCATGGTTGAGATAATAAAATGCAAGGGATCTAACTGTTTCAAGCTACCACATATGAAGAAAGATGCACTCCAACTACAAGGTATGTTACCAAGTGACATAGAGGTTGACACGGAAGTGGTTAGAGAGGGCTTACGACACTTGATAGAAGCAAAAAAAAAGCTATAGGTCTTGAGTACATTATTCAACAAGTTATGGGATAGCAAGAAGGTTTCTATTGCATTTTGGTTTTCATTGTGGTTGGATAGGGGTAAGGCTGCCTACATGATGCAAGCACTATGCTAGGTTTTGTTATTGTGTTTGCGATCCAATCATCTACGTAATGAAAACATAGTTTTAACTTTTTTTTGTTTGCAAGTTAGTTATCGAAGTTACAAACTAGGTGTGAAAGGACAACCAATGCACATTATTACGTACAGGCCGAACATAACAACCACTCACAATACAGAGAAAGAGCACATACATAAACAACACAGCCACACAACCTCAGAAAAATTAACACATACTGAAATTGAACAACCACAAAAAATAGACAAAATGAACACATATACAGACATTTCACCCACAGGAAGTCCACGCGTAGTTAAACCTTCTAAGCACACATTCTGTCAACGAATTTGTTTGCCAAAATAACAGTTTTGTGTTTGAATATCATACCTACAGAGGAAACCAAACCTTCCACACGTGCATTAATGTTGCAGGATGCAATTTTCCATATTCGTCACTTTGATTTTGACTTAATAGCAGCTGGTGAGCATAAAGATGCACCTGAAAGGAGTCCAGAACCAACAGCTGAATTGAATCAATGAAAATGAAAGGAGCATGAAATAGGAACAAATTAACATTAACTCATGGATTCACAGAATAACAACTTAACCATAATATCGCAAGGTTGAAATGATTAGTGACACTGTAATCAAAATTTTAAAATGTACAAAACCAACATAAAACTTGAACTCTGACAAGTCAATTGTCACCCCCATTCAGGTCGTACAAAAACTTAGGTGATTCTGAGGCGTTATGCTGATTCTCCCTCTTCGGCTGTGGAGTCCCAAATGTAGCATCGTTGATCAGGTCGTACTCTACCTCCTCGTTGGATTTGTATGTGTCGGCGATGTAGGGCCACCCCTCAGCATCCATGAAATCCTGACACCCGGACCTGACCCCGCTCATTTTAATGAAGCTGGACCTCGTGTCAGAAGCTATTGAAATCGATCGTGGCACCAATGCTCTAACCTGTACCATCTCCGACGAGGATACCAGTGTGTGTGATTCCAGCGACAATTGCCACCGCAGCCGATCGGCGCCATCAGCTGAGCTGGAGGAAAGATCGTCGTCTTCAGGGCATTCCGTCTCGTCAACGTAGGTGTCATTGATGTGGGACCCAAACTTGAACATGGGTTCGGATTCACCTGGTAGACTTATCACGAGGTTTTCAGAACCGTTAGCCTTTGGGTTAATTATCGTGGGGAGAGACATCGGTGGGGTGAGCAGCGGAGAGACGACAGTGTGGTGAGCGGCGGAGATACGGCGTTCAGCGGTGGGGTGAGAAGCGGTGACATGGCAGTCGCGGTGGGTGAGCGGCGTAGACAGGGCAGTGAGCGACAGGGATTGGGAGGAGACCAGTGAGTTAAAATGCAGTGAAGGGCTAGGCTACACAGGGTATCAATTGGCCGGTATGGACATAGGGTTTGAGAACGGAGCCAATGTACATGGTCAGATCGGTATTATTTTCTTGGATTAGGGTTTTCATGTCTTGGTCTCCTTTTCTTTATTCATCTCTAGGTTGAAAGAGCTGAACGATTCAAATGTGGATCTAATCTGGGCTGGGATGGGTTACCCGGTCCACAAAATAAGGAGGGGAAGTTTAATGTCAGGATTGGGTTATCTCATGGGTTAATTCAATTCTGTAATGTTTGAAAATTAAAAATATTTAAGGTAAATTGTGAAAAGGTATGAGGATAAAATGGTCAAATTTAAAGTTGTTCGTTTCCTTTTTTGGGCTCTGCTGCAGGTGTGCCAACAAAAAAAGAGCCACTTTTATTAAGTGTGTCATTGTTAAAGAAACAGAGGGAGTATGAAATTGTAAATTTTCAATTAAAGTTGGGTATCATTATATATTTTTGAGAAAAGTGCTAAAATGACCCTGAAATTAGGGTGAAAGTGCCAATATAACATGCAATCTCAGAAAGTGTCAATATAACCCGTGACCACGTTGACCGTTTGGTTAACCTTTTTACAGCCGAGAAAAATGAAGTTACCGTTTTGCCCTTGTAATTAAAAAAAGAAAAAACACAGAAAATGTGGAAAGATTTAATTGACCCTGAACTTATTTCTCCTTTTCATCGTATATTTCTCCTTTTCATCATATGTTCCCGCTTTAACTTCATCTTCTTCCTTTGCTCCTTCAGCTCCAGGTCCAGACACGCCAACTGAGGCTTTGGTTTGGAGGAAGACTTCCGTCCAGACGGCCGCCGCTCGTTGCTACCGTCAAATTATTCTCGGCTGGAAGTATTACGCCGCTTCTCGGAGACTGTCATTTTCCGCCATCTTCTCGGCCGTCGTTTTCGACCGTCCTACGCCGCTTCTCGGCCGTCTTCTTGGAGATCGTTGTTTTCGAACTCCCGCATCGGCTTCACTCCCGTAAAATAGGGTATCTCCGGAAATGGTATTCTCCCGTCTAAATGTCTTGGATTTTGGCTCATTTGTTACCTCTTATTCCCGCTATTGTGTTGGTTTTGTTCATAGATTGAGATTCGGGGGTACAAGGTGGTTTTGGGGGTGATTTTTCTAGGGTTTTATAGTTATTTGAATTTTCCATGATTTGATCATAGGTCATGGATTCTGCCAAACATTTAGTTTGTTGTAGATGGTCAACTGGTAAAGTATGAGATTGGTTCCTTATCCTTCCAACTAGTAAAGTGTTAGTGTGTAAGATGAGACCAGATGAAACAGATTTATGAAAACTCCTTATAGACTACTTCTTGCCTTACACATGCCCATTTTACCTGTCTTTTGAAAAGAATTTATTCTTCAAATTTCATCCTTGGTAGGGCGTGTTCTATGATACTTGTATGCATGTACATATACACATATACTCCCTCTGGTTTTTTAACATTGACCTCGTTTGACCGCAATTTTTTTCATGACATGTTTGACCATCGATAACTTTTGTTATATGTAATAATAGACATCATGTGAGATGTTTTTAGATTCTCCGTAACGTGTAGTTTCTGAAAAATAAAATTTTATCGTTTGTTATTAGACATAACTAAAGTTATCGGTGGTCAAACATGGCTTGCGAAAATGTTCAAAAAAAGGAGGACAATGTTAAGAAACCAGAGGAATATGTTGAAAATCCTAGTTGTGCCCGATACATCCAAATTTTGGTGATGGCCTGATGGGGCTAGCGATTCATTGAGGCCTTTTTCCAAGTTCCTTTTGACTGATAAATTATTAATGTACTACTTTATACCATATCATATCGCTTTGTGGAATCATCAAAGTTTTTCTCAATAATTCGCTGGTTTTTTCATGTTGTGAAACGCGTAAACAACATCTACATCAAAGGTGGTGATCTAATCTGTGATACCCTCCGTTCCAAGATTATTGATCTATTTATTTTTTTACGATTTTCAATGATCATGTTTGACCGTCAATATCTCTAAATACATATAATAATTTCACATAAAAAATTGATATTTAGACAATAGACGTTAAAATGAATATAACAATTTCTCGCATGATATTTTTATTACAGATATATAAATTGATATATAGGGTCAAAGTTCATCAAGTTTAAGTTTGAAAAAATAAATATGCCAATAATTACGGGACGAAAGATGAGTACATTATCGTCACAACTTGTTCGTTGCATCAATTATCTTCATTTTTTTAGAGTGAAAAAAGAAATGTGGTTCAATTATGTATGTGCTGGCGCAAACCATCACAACCAGTGGCGGAACCAGGAATTATTTTGAGGGTAGGCTGGTGGCGGTGGCAGGTGGCGGGTGCCGTGCGGTGGCGCCGTGGCGGGTGACTAAGCTGAGAGAGCGAGAGAAGAGAGGGAGAGGTGAACAACTTTG
>JAULKK010000011.1:4941977-4953916 GCA_032355705.1 Rubia peregrina
TATTGTAATTGCCACTTAATAAAAAAGGAGGCGCATCCGGAGTTACACGAGGACACGTAGCATATTAATCAACCAAACTAATTAACCAATCGTATTCGCCATGACACGATACTCATATTTTGAGCTAGAGAAATAAATTGTGAGTTGTTTCTTTGCACCTTAGGAGACAAAATTGCCACAAAAAATCATAGGTGGAACGACATGTATCTGTACAATGGGCCCAATCAACATTTAAGTAGCCAAGAACCGAATGATGACTCAGTGAGGAATGAAATAACAAGCCAAGGCGAAGAGTTCCTCAAACATAATGTAGTATCTGAATAATTGCCTGAAAGTCATAATTACTCAGAGACTGACAGAACTTACTACACAAAATAAGTCGATTTAGGGGTGAGTAATGGTCAACTATTAAAGTGCCCCAACCAAACATCGATAAAGTGTGAGATCCAAAGAGGGGCAATAGTAGAGCTAAGAAGCCGCGAGCAAGCAACAAATGGAGCAGAGAGTATACTATCTTGAGCATATTTAGCTTGACTCAAGAAACGACCATCCTAAGTGGAGGAAAATTTTAAGCCAAGAGAGTAGTTAAGCGACCCAAGATTAGTAATAGGGAACTCGCTATGAGTGTGAGCAATAAAGTGATGAATAAGGGGTGAATCATATATAGTGATAACAGTATTATCCACATAATCTTGAAAATAGAGCATAACTGACCACATATAAACAAATAAAGAAGTGTATGCGGTACTGTACCTAAACCCGACCAAGGTGGAGAAACTACAATGAAATGCTGAAACCAAGCTGAAGAGTTTGTTTAAGGCCACATATAGCTTTCTGAAGGCAACAATGTGGTTTGGACTAAGAGGATTCTTGTTAGGCTATTCCACATTATATTTGGAGGCATAAGATGTTTGGTATATAAGTTTATTGAGTTATTCCTCCTATTAGTGAATTGATTTTAGAATGAAACCACACTGGAATTGTTTATGGCAGCGTTGAAGGATTCGCATTAAAAGATTTTGTCTATGGCAGCGTCGAACGATTCTCAATGGAGTCGAAGAAACCCCACTGCCGCCCTTGATCCACGTCGAAGGATTTCAACACCATGTGGCGTCGAAGAATGGAGTACTCCGCTGGGAGAAGAAAGATATCGTGCTCTACCGGGGAAACCTGCCACCGCCGTCTTCTGCTGGGGGACCACCGCTTGGGGAAGAAAGAAGAGGGTTTTCATACACACACACACATATTTAAGTCAAGGGCTAAATTATTATTTTCACCAGAATTCAGCCAAATAAATGTTGACAAAAAAGTCAGCCAAGTCAAGAGGTACTATATCGGCACCTTTTGAGATTGCAGGATTATATTGACGCTTTCAGCTAAAAGATAGGGTTACTTTACTCAAAATCTTATTCCAAATGAAAGACAATTTGCATCATATTTAAAGGATTGCAAGTTTATAAAAAGGAGTCTCATAACTTATTATGAAAAAGACTCATATGAGACCGTCTCACAATAAGTTATGGTGAGACAAAATAATAAGTAAACTTTTAAAAATTACATAATGTACCCCATGTCATTTCTCATCTTTAAATAATTATATTTAAACCTCTGTCTCACCATAAGAATGAGTGAGACCGTCTCACTCAAGTCTTTGTATTAAAAATATATTATGCAATATCTAGTTGTTATAAGTTTATGACCTGATTAATGCAACCCAATTTTTTTAATCTTGGTTTTCTCTAATTTGCAATTTAAACTTTAATCTTTCCATAACATAGGGAAAACCCATCTTTCAAAAGCCAGACTAAAAAAATACTAATTTTAAAAGATCAAACAAAAATGAAAAGTGTAAAAATATTTTTTAAAAATTTAGTATACAGATCACACTCTACTCTAGAACAAATTCTTTCATTACTGGACATTGGATGTTAAAAGTAAAGAAGTTGCAAATATTATCATATTACCTTGCATTATATCATGGTGTGTTAGAAACAAGTTTTTATTTGAGGATATAACTCCAGATTTTAAGAGGGATTTTGTCCCATTTTGAACATTGATATAATGATATCTTGCTAGCTCATAAGTTTAAAGCTGTTTGGAATCTGACTACTACATCTCCTATACTGATCAATGATAGAAATGTTAAAGTTTGAAGGAACCAGTGGATGTATCCTGGTCTCCTTCAAATTGTGTTAAGCTAAATACCGATGTCTCTGTTATGAGGAATGGTAATTCAGGTATATGTTGGATATTACGAGACCAAACTGGAAACCATCTTCTTTCTGCAACCAAGTTTTTGCCTAAATCCTCCATTATAGAGGCTGAAGCCCAATCTGTCTTTCAAGGTCTAATGATGGCAGAGATTCAAGGAATTTCAAGTTTCATGTAGAGTCTGACCCTCTCATTCTGGTAAAAGTGTTGAGAAGAGAATGGAAGATACTATGGACCTGTATTGAAGTTGTGTGGAAAACATGGAAAATAATGGAGAATATTGATTGCACAATCTTGCACACATGTCATGAAGCTAAAAAAGTTGTTGACTCTCTAGCAATGATTGCTCTCTCAATTCGGTAAGTAATGTATATTGTTTTACAGGGTTGCCTTAAGACATACAAGGCCAGATCAGACTTGACGAGATCAGCTTTCCTTACATCAGGAATAGATAGACATTTTTACTTGATTAAACTGAAAGATTATAAGATCTCTTTCATGTATTCTTCCACGTTTTATTGTTTAAATGTTAATTTTTACGATTCCCTAGCTTTGATATGTATTATGTATCGGAATCGTAAAAATCAGCATGTACTTCAGGTAAAGCCATAAAGTCCCCCTCTTTTTGTACCTAATTTTTCAAAATTAATAAACGGGCAGGGATCTGCCAAACCCCACCATTACAGGTGGGTTTCTTTAAAAAAAATCCAAAAATTGGAAAGTATAAGGATCCAAGCAGCAAAGCCTAATTATAGCATATCCATTGTCCACCCGGGGTTTCTTTCTTTTAGATACGTAAGTGTGACATATTTGGAGTTTCTTATAAAACTGATAATAACATATGCAATGATAAGCACTTGTAGTTTCTTAGTAATTAAATAAATTATTACTCCCAATCTCTCTCTGTCACCTCATTCTAAGAAATCATTAAAAAACTACTCTATTTTTCTTTTACAGTGATAGAAACCACTTTCTCTACTATTCATGGATCTCACTTGATTTTCTCTATCATACTCATTAACTTTAACATTAGCATTTAATTTGAATAATTTATCCACCCAAAATAAACTGAATGTGAAGTTTAATAATATATTTTAAAATGTAATTTCGTTTTTTTGCAAAAAATTATTAAATATTTCATTTTAAAATATATCATATTTTGTTTTAATTTTTTTTTAAAATTTTTAATTTTTTTTAAACTTCCGAAGGTTATTGCTTACGGCATATCAAGAAAACATAAACACATTGTTGAATTAGTGTGTTAGGAGGCCCCACCAAATGTGAGAGAGTGTATTTTCTTACCGTTTCTTAGTAAGAAATCGATGAGTAATTTTTTAATAAGAAATCACCACTGTGGGCTTGTGTGGTTTCTTAGTGGTTTATACTACTCTAAGCCAAAACAACTTAAGCATACTTTGCCCATTCCACTTTAGGTTGCTTATTTATTTAATTTTACGATTTTTAATGTACATGTTTAATCGTACATATTTCTAATTACATAAATAATGCTGCATAAAAAATTAATATTTTGAAAATATATGTTAATATTTCTTTTAAAAAATATACCTCACATAATATTTGGACAAAGTTTTAGAAAATACCGTCTTTCCATAGGCATTCGGAAAGACATAGTTGAAATAGAATTATAGAAAGTCAAAATGTTTTAATTGAAATATTAAAAATTAATTTTGCAACGTGTAGTAGTTATAAGTTTATGACCTGACCTGAAAATTTTATTTTTTCTAAACCTTGATTTTTCCATAAATTATGGAAAGACCGTCATTCAAGAGACGGACTCTAATATTTTTTACTATAAAAATAATTATTTTATATTTATCATCAAAATATATAAAATTTGAGTCAAAGAATAAAGGAAAAGTCTTGGAAAAGACCGTCTTTCCATAAACTTATGGAAAAATGGATTTAATTAGAATAATAAAAGGTAAAAAGTCTTAGTTGCAATATTAAAATTTTATTATGCAACATGTAGTACTCCATCTGTTTCTCTATTAGTGACACACTTTCCTTTTTGAATTGTTTCTTTTATATTGACACACTTTTTATTTTTGACAAGATTCATTGAATTTCATCCACTCATTCTACTTTTTACTTTTGAAATTCAATTTGATCCACTCACTTCCTTCACCTAAATCCAAACATTCAATCTATGGTGCCACTATTAGTGAAACAGAGGGAGTACTTATAAAGTTTATTAACCAAAAAAATTATCTTTATTTTATATAATTTATACTTTAAATCTTGATCTTTTCCTGACTTAGAATGACTTGAGAATAAATAAGTAATTTAGATAGGTGTGGAGTATAAAATCCAACTAACAAAGCTGTGATTCCACCAGCTTCGTTTAATGCTAGGTACTGTATTTATATGCCCGCACATAAAGCAACCTGTACGGCCCTCCCAGTTTTCTGAGCTTCCAGTTTCAACCCCTTTTATGTTTTTCTTTTCTTTCTTTCTTTTGCATTTTGAGCTGTTCACCGCTCCCTTCGTCTCCGTCACTCCGTCTGCTAATCTATTGTATGTGCCCCGCACGATATCCTTAAAATTGAATCTAGGATCGAGTCCTTCTTGTTGGGGGCTGATTTTCCAATGAAGCCAATCCCTTTAATTTTAAGGTTTTTGTCTTGCTTCAGAGTGGTTCTTATCAACTTGGAAATGATTCTGTGAGCTGTTATTTCTGTACGAGGTTTGTTTTCTGGTCCTCGCTATTTTGTTCTACTTGTCTGTTCTCTTCTGGAAGTTGGGTTTGTTCAATTTTTGCAAGGCCTTCTACAGTCATGCATTCGCATTTCATGCTTTAAGTTGGTCCTTGTTGGTCTTGTGTAATTCTGAGTTCGATTGGGAAGTGGGTTTGTCTTAGTATGAGGAAAATAAGTAGTTCACATTCAGGGAGGACATATAGTGAAAGGATATGGAAAATTCCATTCTTCGTCAGTTTACTTGTGTCCATCACTCTGTTTATGATCACTGTGTTTTGCTTATTTTGGTCTCCGCGCGGCGCACCGGATGAGTTGGAACTTGATATTGTGTCATTTGCTGAAGTAGAGGACTCCAATGCCTATTTTCTGGAATCTGATTTGAGGAAACCACTTGATGCTTACAATCCAGAACCACCGCGGTTAGCCTATCTTATTTCTGGCACCAAGGGTGATAGTCAAAGGATGTTGCGGACGTTGCAGGCCGTGTATCACCCCCGGAATCAGTACATTTTGCATATGGACCTTGAGGCTCCACCAAAGGAGAGGTTGGATTTGACAATCTCTGTGAAGAATGACGCAACATTTCAGGAGGTGGAGAATGTGCGTGTGATGGCTCAGTCCAATTTGGTTACATACAAGGGACCTACTATGATTGCCTCGACTCTTCAGGCTATTGCAATTTTGCTCAAGGAGAGTAAGAACTGGGACTGGTTTATTAATCTAAGCGCGTCTGATTATCCTCTCATGACTCAAGATGGTTAGTTCTAAGAGCTTTATAGATATCATTTTGTATACTAACCATCCCTATGAATACTTGCATCCTCAATTTTTCTGTTTTCCGGCTGATTTATTCATGACTTACCCCACTTGCTTAGATACAGAACTACTTATCATGTTTGATGAGCGTGATAAGATAAGCAATTTAGCTATCCTTGCTGCTTTGAAATTTCTATCCTGTTTGCATTTCTAAGAAATTTAGCTATATTAAGATTAGCAAGGTTGCATTTGGTTTTTGTTTGTCATGATTATCGTGCATTTTGGAGACTCAGATTTCATTACTAACAAACATGACTCTGAATGCAAAGACACCTAGGGGCTTTTCTGCTCCTACATGGTGCTTACTACAGTAGAGGGTATAGGGACTCCTTGCCTTGGCCTTTAAACTCTTCCAATGCATCAAGTTTATGTAGTTTTGGTTTTTAAAATGTTAAGTTTTTGCATTATGTCCTCCAGTGACATATGATGTTTGGGGGTATTTCCGAAAATTCCAGCAACTGAAATAGTAAAACTATTTAATTAGACGAATTTTATTATTTTATCCGAATAGAAAAAAGAAAGATATCAAGAAGAGTTTAATTACCAAAAACGTAGAATTGTACAAGTTTAGTGGATTCTATGAGTTTTTATCAGTGTTAAGTTTATCTGTTTTCTTTGTTAAGTGTCACTGTTTTCTTTGTTATGTTTTATCTAAGAAAGGAGCAGTTACTGTATAGCAACACTCCAGTTCTTGAGTGTGATGTTGATCATTTATCTCTCCTAAGCAGTTTCTTAACCTTTCTCACATGTTCAATGTTGGATTCCAAACAACTATAACATTAATAATTTAATACTAACTTATGCAATCATCCATTCTTGTACATCTGCAATCAACAGATGCGTTACCTTTTCTTTGAAATAATCAAACATTGATTCAAGACTACATAACAACAGTAGTTTGTGTTCTAACACTCTCTGTTTCACTAGGAGTAGGCTTTTCCAGTTTTCTTGTTCATGGATACTGAACTTCGTATAAGTTCACTATATTTGTATAACTAACTTATAGATGTGTATATCGTACTCCTGATAATGTATGTGGGAGCTAATTGAGAGAAAGTCTAATTAAAATTTCTTTACTGTTCTTAGGGAGTGGGAACATGTGGTGTGGTGTGTGGTTTCTATCTATGTTATGCATGAAGCAACAGACATATTTCTGAGTAAAATCTTAATTGAACTCTGATCTTGCAGATATACTTTATGTTTTTGCAAACTTGTCCCGTAACCTGAACTTCATTGAGCATACACAGCTTCGAGGATGGAAACTGTATGTATATCAATATTAATAAAATGGTGTTTTAGTATGGTCTTATTTATTGGAATGCGTAGCCATGTATGTTTACATTTGATTGTTGGTATCTGCAGCAATCAGAGAGCAAAGCCTATAATCATTGATCCTGGTCTTTACCTGTCAAAGAAGTCTGAGCTTGCTATGACTTCCCAACGTAGGTCACTTCCAACATCGTTCAAGCTTTTTACTGGTAAGTTCACAATTGATTATTTGCATGGTAACATGGATTTCTCTTTTTCTGCTTGAGGCTTGTTTGGATCTTTTGCATGAACCCATCCAAGTATTGTTTACTCAGGAAAAGTAAGCTATGAACTACCAAGCATAATTCTCGGACATGCAAAGCTAGTTTTGAATTGTATTCATATGCTATTATCTTATCTTGGTTACAATAGTAGAGGCCAGTTCATGACATTGCTGAATGCCAAATGAAGAACGTCTGTCCTGAGCCTGCAACATGCAGAATACAGGATTCTAGTGGGGTTTTCAGTTTTGACTAGTCATCCAACTTTCTGTTCCCAATTTCATGATTATTAGCACTTCAGATTCTCCACAAAATAACATGCTTCAGTTGTATCTTGCTTCGCATACAGGGTCAGCATGGGTGATCCTGACTCGCTCTTTTGTAGAGTACTGTATCTGGGGTTGGGATAACCTTCCCCGCAACATCCTCATGTACTATGCAAATTTTGTCTCCTCTCCAGAAGGCTATTTTCATACAGTTATTTGCAACACTGAAGAGTTCCGAACAAGTGCAATCAGTCATGATCTCCATTATATTGCTTGGGATCATCCTCCTAAGCAGCATCCAATTTCATTGACCATTAAGGATTTCGACAAAATGGTCAACAGCACAGCGCCCTTCGCCAGAAAGTTTCACAAAGATGATCCGGTCTTAGACAAGATTGATAAAGAGTTGCTTGGCCGGGAAAATCGTTTCGCACCTGGGGCATGGTGTATAGGAAGCTCGGAAAGTGGATCTGATCCATGTACTTTCCGGGGTGATGATTCTGTCTTTAGGCCTGGTCCTGGTGCCAAGAGGCTTCAGGATTTAATGGCCAACCTTTTGTCAGAAGATTTTCGTGGCAATCAATGTAAGGTGAGCTGAAACTGAAATTTGATTTCTGACATTCATCAGGTTTTTGCCAAGTGGTAAGTTCGTGAGGAGGACTGTTAAACTGGTCAGACAGCCAATGTTTGGAACAAGTAGCGTTCTCTAATGTAAATTGGTGCTTTTATATACTTGTAAAGCTTTAGATAGAAATTTTATGCGGTGCCCTTCTTCAATCCAAGTCTCTGTCGAAAGCTTAAGTTACAAAAATGAGGAGTCGTCTATACAAATTTTCTCTACAAAATATGTTGGATAATCTTCAATGGTACTAGTTTTGAATCTTTTTGAAAGATTGTAGTAGGATCTCTCATTATTAGTTTATTATTGCAGATAGCCATGTATATGGTTGATCGAGCGGTACCGTTCAAAGAAGCGTAATGCTAGCTAGATGTTGGATGCCATTAATGCAAATGCTTTAAAATTCAAACAAAATTTGTATCAGATTATCCTTATTGGCAAAGTCTTGGGAAAGACCGTCTTTCCATAAGTATATGGAAATACGGGGTTGAATTGAAATTATAGAAAGGTAAAGGTTTTAGTTGCAATATTAAAATTTTATTATGCAACATTTAGGAGTGATGGTTTATGACCCGATTAATACAACCCACAAATTTTATTTTGATTTCTTCAAATTTACAGTTTACCTTGGTCTTTTCATAACTTATGGAAAAACAGTCTTTCAAAAGACATGCGCTTATTTATATATTAATTTATACATGACAAAGTCTTGTTAGACCGACTAATCGTTAAATGATGACATTTTATAATTAGTGAAACTAATAAGGTCATTTGATATATACCTTTATTTATTACAATGATACACGTATAATTATGATAGCCATTTAAAATGAATCTCAACATATAAATAACTACTTTTTAAATAATTTGAATGAAATATTATAAAAATAATCAAATTTTATGGTATTCAATATTTAACGATTTCTAACAATCTCATATAATTTTTCTTAAATGATTAAACTTGAAAATTTTAAATAAATATTTTATTTTCAATTTAAATGTAAAACATAACACGTACAAACAATTTAATCATACTATTTTAATGAATAATATTGCGTAACGTGTGATGATAAAAGAATATAGTTCGTGAATTTTCTTTTGTTGTACTGAATTTACCGACCTTGAAAATTAAAGTTGTAATATTAATTATATTAATAGTTTTTCTTTACTTAATTAAATTAAAAGCATAAATGTAGTACACAATTTGTTACTAGTTAAAAGCAACACTTTTATCTAATATGAATTCTTGGTAAAAAGTAAAAATGAAAGAGTCAAGCACTAAAATGATTCTAACTTTAGGTTGAAAGTACTAATAAAACCCTGTAAAATGAGAAAGTGCCAAAATAATCATTATTTTATGATGTATATGCCAATCTAACCCTGACGCTGTTGATGTATATGGCAAGATGAATTCCCAGTTTACCCATTTTCAGCTTACGGGGGCAAAGATATTTTTGTCATTTCAGGTTCGGCCAACACCCAAATTGATGAGTCAATGCTGGAATAATGGCAAAAAAGGTTATTACTACACATTTTATCATAAAGTTAGGGTTAGTTTGACACTTTCTCATTTTGTACGGTTATATTGACATTTTCAGCCTAATGTTATGATCATTTTAGCACTTGTCTCAAAGAATTAATAAGTACTTATATGAAAATATTATTCTACCTCCATCCCATCCAATTGCTTTTTTGCACGGATATTTTTGCATGCTGATATGACAGGAGAAGTGGGAGATTGAAATGAGTTTGCCAAATTTAAGCCATAAATTTGTGTTAAAATAAGGAATTAGTCAAAAATAGAAATCTTAGGTTGGGACAGACGAAAATAGGAAAGAAATGTGTTGTCAAGAAGAATTGATATCCTCATCAGATGAGTCGTGGGGGTTATGGTTTGTGGGAGGTCATCGTCGTACCTCTCAAAAATACAATTTATATCCCTAAAGTGCTTGCTAAATACAATTAAGTAGATAGTGGCAAATCGAGGTAGTTCATGAAGAAGAGGGATTTTCCTAATGGTTCGCATATAAGGTAGATATAAGTATAGACACACACACACACACATATAGATATATAAAAGAAATTAAAGAGATGGAGAGGGGGGGTGTGTGTGTGTGTGTGTGTGTGTGTTTGGGTGGGTGGGTTTGGTTGGTTTTTAATAAGGAATATAAACTCTTTCCTTGTGGAAAAAAGTTATAGATGGTAGTTTTCTTATAAAATTATTTTCCCTATAGAATTAGTTTCCTTATAAAATTAGTTTTTGATGGTAATTTCCTTATAACCTTATATTGCAATACTCATCATTAATGAAGTGGGTCATTGATGTGATATCAATGCACCATAATAAATTCTTTTATATATTTTTCTCATGGTATCGGAGTTGGTATGATATGAGACCCCTTATATTTAACTGTATCCGCACTGCCGCCACCGCCCTTACCTTCTCCGCCGCTTGTGATCCACACCGCCGCCACCGAAGAAGTCTAGCGCCGCCGTCGCTCTGCTTTGTTGTCCATACGCGTCCGTGCCGCATTCAGTTGTTGTCCTCACGCGTCTCCGCCACTGCTGCTCACGCGATGACTATTGGTTTCAAAGTCTACTTGGCAAGTTGGGCATCGTGATCATCATCCTCCAACTTGAGGAAGAGTGTAGGAGATATTTTGTGATATCTTCGACAATATTATGTCTTATTTTCTGTGAATATCCTTTAAGGAAATAAATAGTTTAAGGAATAGTTATATATATAGTAGAAGGTAATATGAAATAGTTATAGGTGTTAGTTTTCTTATAGTATTAGTTTCCTTGCAGGTTGGATAATATATGGTAATATAATATTCTATTTAAATTATAGTTTAGATTGTAACACTATATATTGTAATGCTCATTATGAATGAGATGTGTCATTGATGTGATATCAATGCACTATTAATAAAGTCTTTTATATATTTATCATGGTATCAGAGCTGGTTCGATCTGAGACCCCTTATCTTTAACTGTATCCGCGCCGCCGCCACCCTTACCTTCTCTGCCACCGCCGTGATCCACTACTCCGCCACCGGAGAAGCCTAGTGCCGCCGCCGCTCTGCTTTGTTATCCATATGCGCCACTGCCGAGTTCAGTTGTTGTCCTCACGCGTCGCCGTTGCTGCCGCTTATGCACCGCCGCCGCCCTTAAGGATTTCTACAAATATTGCTCGACCGCTGCTACTGTTACTATTATTGCTACTATTTCTACTACTACTGAAGTTGAATCCGTTTGATGGTGATTTTTTTTTCAAAAACTTTTATCGATTAGCAATTTCAGAATTTTTTCCGCAAGTTGGGCATTCTTGTTCATCTAATAAGGAATATAAAATCTTTCCTTATGGGAAAGGTTATAGATGGTAGTTACCTTATAGAATTAGTTTTAGATGGTAATTTCCTTATGGACTTAGAATTCTATTCCGTTAGACTTTGGTTTGTTGTAATGGAAGGTCGTCGACGTACCCCTCAAAGATACTATTTTAAGCCCTTTTTGCTTACTAACTACAACTAAGTAGATAGTGGCAAGTCGGGGCCGTCCACAGAGACAAGGGATATTCCCAAGTCTTTGCTCATATAATGGTAAATACTACGCTAGATATAGATATATGCATACATATAAAAGCACATAAAGATGGGGGGGGGGGGTTGGATTGGTTTTCTAAGTTAACAATTTAAAGACAAGTTACACTATCAAACAATACAAATATACTAATTAAGCAATAAACGCTAAAACGATTTTAAACACGTGTTATGAGGTC
>JAULKK010000011.1:4978780-4997683 GCA_032355705.1 Rubia peregrina
TTATTTAAAAAATTCGAAAATATTATTATTTAAATATTACTATATTTAGTTAAAAATTTAAAATATACTATTTATATTTGGTATTTAAAATAATATTTAAAGAATTGAAGTTTTTGGTTGGGTAGAATCATTGATAAACCCTTAGAAATAAATAAACTGGTTGGATGAGAGTTTGTATGGTAAATGAAAAAGATATAATATTTAATTAAAAAATTTAGTTGGATTGGGTAGTTGATAAAGTTGGTCTTAGTGGAAGTCGAAACCCAACAACTCTATCTCTATCATGACAGTATTTGTGTGAACTGCAAAACAGTTTTTCGTAAATAAGTGTGGTAAATGTCCAACAATTCATAAATTTGAGAAGAAAAAAAATGGACTGGGGCTACTGAAGATGATAAAATAATACAACACGGCTATCGAGGACTAAAACTGAGTTCCTCCAACGTACACTATAAGTCTATTGGTTCTTGATAACACTTCCTATGAAAGTTTCTGCGTACAAAAATCTGCAGTCCTCTGTGGAATCGATGGTAACTGACGCCTCATGTCAATGAACATTGCATTGTTGTAGTAAGGGATGACCATAATCAGCATATCTGTCCCATAAAGACTTGTACTTCTCCATTCCAATCTTCAACCATGGTTTTGAGTTCCCGTTGTAATGGAGCACGGCCCCCTTCTCTATCAACTGAGCATCAACATTTGTGTAACCCAAACCCAATACATGCCATGAAGGATCCAATGCCTCGGTTAATCCATAGAAGGTCAGTAATCCAGGGGGGAGCGTCCCAAGTTTCCACAATGTCCTGTCTACATTTTTTTCCTGCCAGTAGTGATAGATGCCAGTAACATTCCTTTTTCTCCATTGAACCAAGTCAAATACATTCATACCAAAAGCCCAACCGCATGCATCAGGATCAAAATGGGCATGGATCAAGGGATGAGAGTAGTTTAAGTACTTGTGGTACCTATGAAATGTCTCCATGCATGTCTCAACTGCACCGTTGACATTGCCATTCAGATCAATGGAGAACAGAGGTGACAGATCCTTCTGAACAACCACATCGTCATCCAGAAATACTAGCTTCTTCAGTGCAGGAAAAACTTCTGGAATATAGAACCTGAGGTGGTTGAGCATGGACAGATATTTGGGATTTCTGAATTTTATTGGTGTCCGGCGATCACCACCACTGCCAGAGAAGTAATAACTCTGAGTTTCCGAGTCTTGAAGCTGTTTTAGAACTGGAACATAAGAAGCATTTAACCAGCTAAAATCTTCAAACTTTTGGACATCAACTGTCACGCCTCGGAAACTAGTCATGCTGAACCAGGCTTTCATTGCGGCATAGTTCACCTCATCGGTTACGAGGTGGAAGACTACCATATCAGGATCTTTAGAATTTATAGCCGTGGAATTCACAACCACTGAAGTTGCAAGGACGTTGTCAGAAAAGACACAGAAATGATAAAGATTGTTATCTACCAGTTTTGCAGCAATGTGACTTTTATCGGTCATTTTCCTCTGTAAATCTGAGTTCTTGAACCATTCAGTTGTCAGGCGAACACCAAGGCAATACAAACTCTTTGGCACTTCTTCTGCTGCTATTTGACCAAATTTTGAACTCTTCTCATTGATAGAATTCATCTGTTCTTCGAGACCCTGGATTTTGCCTTTTAGTCTCATGATCATGGTTGCACCATCATAATGCAGTTGCTGCTGTGCTTGGTACAGCAAGAGGGCCATATCACGGATTGCAGTTTCTGATTCTCCAATTGTCAAGGGGGTTCTTCTCAAGGCAGCATTTGAAAGTATAACTTGTGAATTTCGTATTTGAGCACTGAGTTCCCATGCAAATTGGAGGTTGTTACTTTCTTTAGCAATTACAACAAATCCCTTGGCAAGGGAAATCTGATCATTAAGTTGCCTTGCAACTGAATCAGGACTCAACATTTCTTCAGTAATGTTAAGGCCTTCCACAGTTCTGTCATGTCTAAAAGATCTCTGCAGAGGTAAAAAGGAAAAATATTGAAGTCATAAATTTAACATGCAAAACAAAATAATGAAGCATTCAGTGAACCACAGAAAGAGATGCCTCACTTCAAACAATGATGGAAGTTACTATACTATAAACAAAAGCTCATGAAAATCAACAGCTATTTTGACAGAATGTAACACTTTCAGGTCAAGACATTTTAGTTTCTTTTAAAATAACAAGTGATGTCTTCAGATTAGGCAAAATTGCAAACATAGGTCACATATTTGCCAGCACCTGATTAACCATAGTGAATATATTAATCAATTATGCATGATAAAAAACTAAATAAAGCCACCTGGAAGGGAAATGTCCACATCAAGAACATATCCCAGGAGGGTGCAACATTAGAAGCCAAAAATTATATTTTGTTTCTTATACATCCATCAGATATTATTGACCATTCCAACAATTGAAACAAAATACTCATATAAACCCATTCCATGTAACAAAAATGCACCGATAACATCAGAAAATGTTTCCTTTCCTAATTGATTTGAAGGACTGATTCTAAATGATCCAGTGAGGTAAGCTCTGCTAGGCAATCACAATGGTCCCGTCATAATAGTAGGAACCCAATATATTATGATCCATGGTTGAAGAGATTGTTCATCAGGAACCTACCAAGTTTACAAACTGGGCCAGATCTTCAGTTTGGTCTTTAATCAACCAAATGGAAACATATTTTAGAGCCAGATAGTACAGTTGGCCTATCCCAACTTGCATTGGAAATAATTTTGCTAACTAATATTTTGAACAGCTACGCTCTCTCTAAAATCAAAATCCTCCCACCTCTCGATAAAGCTGCCTCCCCAATCTTCTTCTCTCTATTCTTCCTCCAATCGAGGCAGGGAAGATCCATTATATTTAATCCCTCTCTTTGTTTACTACTTCCCCGGTAATTATGGTTTATTCCTCTATAATACAAGTACATTCTCTGCTTCTAAGGGTGATTTTCTCTTGTAAAGTGTTTTGTCTTAGAAGGGTGATGATCTCAATCTAGAAGACAGAGTTGAGTAAGCTAGAAATAATTCTCCAGTATTAACTTTTACCAGCCAAGGCCATTCTTTTTATGTTCTAACATTGTTCATTTTGCATTTTCAACTTTTAATATGAGTTTATCTTTGCCTCAACAGTTGAGCTAGTGCTAAGTATAGTGATATTCACACATTTTCTTTGAACCTGCAAAAACTCATTGCTCATTCAACCATTTCACAGAATCACCCAAGTTTATGTGATGATTAATATAGCTCTACTTAGTTCTCAAGAGGCTAAAAAAAGGGTTCTTCTTACTAAATGTAAATTTCAATAGTCAAAATACAGTACCTCCCTCCTCGTATCCTCTGAAGGAATGGCTGAAAGATCAATCCAGTATTTCCCCATCCAAAAGTTTAACGTCACCAGACTTGAAGCAGAAAACCTGATTTCAACTACAATCTCCTATGTCTACCAACAATTAATTCATAATATAGCTAAACACGGTTGGATAAAACTACTGCATCCTCATGACATTGATGAGTGACAACCTATTAAGTTAGTTGTAAACATGAATTTGATAGCTTCTTATACTGTGGCTGCATCACTACTATAGTAAAGCAATTCGTTCTATGATACGGCACGTGGAATATAAAGAATTATCAACTCCAGGTAAAAGGGGAAGAGAGAGACATAAAGAGAAGTAAAACATCAATATATGTGTAATATACACATAAATATACAAGAGACGTGTCATGCTTGAATATGAATAAGAACATGGATTTTGGCCAAGTATAATCGTGAGATATCATTCATATAGATTATCTATATTGTAAGATAAAGGCTGAAATGTTCTTTTTGTACTATAAACTTCTACTGATACTATGCTACTACTCATTGTTCCAAGCATTATACAAAAAGAGTACAGCGGCAACAGTATATTGATCTTCATATAATTACTGGATTATTAGCTTTAAAATACAAGTAGGAACTGTTTCAAACAGAGGGAAACTAGGTACATCCTTCAAGAAATCAAATTGACGAACAAAAGAAGAGTAGAGCCTGATCTTTATGAACAACCTTGCCCAGAAATTTTAGGGAAAAAATTCAAAATGCTCCCACTGACTCCATACAGAATATAAATGTTGAATGGACACCAATATGCTGCTGTGTAAGTGATTGGTATAGGAGCTAGATCATCTACACACTGTTAGAAGCTCAAAAGCTTATTTGCAAGAAGCTACATCTCTAGTTGCATTTTTAAGACAGTACATTATATTAATCAAAGGATATTCACCTTAATATGGTTTATTTTATAAAAAGACATTACATGCAGAAAGCTCCCTTACAGCTTTACCATGTAATATCTTTTTGACAGACATGGATTTTTGTCAGGATCACTTGAAGTTGTGGTTATGGACTGGACGAGGCAGAGAAAATGAACTCATCTTTCGGGCTACTAAATGTGGCATTTAGTACAATATTACCACATTAATGAACCACATAAGACCTTTATGGTTGTTTTCTTTTTTGAAAAAAAAAACTAACTTAAATAAGTTGCACAGAATTTCTTTGCTTTATTTTCTATATCCACCACATTGTTGGGAATTCAGTTCTCAGAGATGTGTTCACAACCTTCCCTGCTAACTGCAATTCGCGATGAGATGGATTACTACTAGCATCTCCATTCATACTAACAGATTAAAATCAACAATGAAGTAGAATTGTATTAGAAGAGCTCTGGCGAACTAATTTTAATTTTCTTTACAGCAGTAATACCAAAAAAACCTAGGGTACATTCCATCCAGCCCTAGCCCGGCTGCAAAGACCGTATAAATGTGGTTGGTAGAATATAATGTCCACTACAAGCCATGGAAGATGGTTAATTTATACTAAACTAAAATTGGGAACAAGCCAACCAAGTTCAAAAGCAAAACAAAGAAAAACATAACTTCAATGCTGCATCATACTTGGAAAAAACTAAAATATTTACTGCAATTCAATCCGTTCCTCAAGCGTTATACTTTGATGTTAAATTACCTTATTGAAGGCGGATCTAGAGGAGGGCTCGTGGCTATCACTGCTCAGCAAAACTATAAACAGCAAAATTAGCAACCCACAAAGGGTTAGCCAAAATACATTCGATAACCGCCGCCTCACCGGCCGTCGGGAATCGGGGCCTCTCCGCCTCATCAAAGCTAGTAATCACGAAGCCCCGAAAATTTAAAAGATCGATCCTTCTATTGCATAATAACAATCAAAGTACGGGGCAGAATCAAATTCTAAATCTCGCCGTCCCTAGTGTAAACACACTTTGACTGTTAAAACAATGAACGAGTAATGGAATATGGAGGGAGAGATCTAGCAAGAGTTTTGACTGCAGCCCACCGACGCACAACAGAGGAACCCACGACCAATTTAACGGTCTTTACTCTTCTCCTCGAGTTTTTATACATTGCCATTATTGAGTTCCTCTAAATTTACATTTATTATTATTTACACTTATATCTATATACACGTAACCGGTAACACTCCATATAACACCGATAAAATTATGAGCAGGTCTCCTCACAGTCGACCTATCCATACATTTATGGACAGGTTATTTTTTTATCTTATAAATTATATTTGTTAAATTATATACTAAATTTAAAAATAATTTGTATACTACATATTTGAGGCCGTCTCTTGAAAGAAGGTTTTTTATGGAAATACCAGAGTTTAAAATTTAAATTAGATAAAAAATTTGGGTTGTATTAATCGAGCCATAAACTTTATAACTACTATATGTTGCATAATATTTTTTTAATATTGCAACTAAATCTTTTTACCTTTTTATTATTATAATTAAACATTTTTTCCATAAATCTATGAAAAAATGGCCTCTCCCAAGACTTTGCCTATATATTTTTTTATATTTTCACATTTAAATACATATTATTACTTATTTTAACTTTTAAAATACAATATAAAAAATTTATTTAAAACTACAATATTTAAGGTAAAAGTCACTGTGGACTGACTTATGGAAATGTCGCTTTTCTTGAGACTTTCTCTAAAATTATGCCATATCTCTCTTAATTTAATACTAATTTAACCATTTAACACTAATTAACACTATTTAACTAATTATAAATGATTTTATTACTCTATTTAACTTAACTAATTAAATATAAAAAATAAACAAACGTGCAGGGCGCTATAAATGACAACACCGAAGAGTCATCGTCGTCATGTTTCCTACTCCCTGCACCACCTTCGTCGCCAAAAATCAACACCCTCTCATAGTAATTCAAGCAGAATAGAGATAAGACGAGCCCCATCTCCCGCCCACGCTTGCTGGAGCCGATCAATATTCGTCTCCAACTCCCCACCCCTTGCACCGGTGCAAGCACAGAACTTCACCCTTTTGAACCTCCTCGTGGTGTTGAGCATGGGACTCACGCACGCCATGGAGAGGCGATTATAGCCTCCAAAGGCCATCACCATCATGTTCTCCACCCTTATCGGCAAGGAGACGTGGGAGTGGGGATGGGCCTAGTGGGAGTTGGTATGGGTGAGTTTGCACCACGGGCGATAGATGCAAGCGTCAACACCAAGTTCCCAGCGACGAAGTCTCTGGAGTATTTCATTTTACATGTCACTGTTTATCATTGACGATGAATTTGCACTTCTTCTCAATTCTAAAATCACAGGCGAAATACTCAAACCAAATGCTCTGGCGATCGTGGACTCTGCACGAAGTGGAACTCGTCTTATCTCCATTCCATGTGGATTATTATGAGAGGGTTTGGAATAGCAGCGACGAAGGTTGCACTGGGAGTGTGAAACACGGCTACGGTGACCTTCAGTGTTGTCAATTAAAATGCCCTGAGCATTTTACCCGTGTTTATATTTTATTTTTAAATTAATGAAGTTAAATAATAGAATCATTATTAATTGAATGATTAAATATAAAACAATATTAATATGGGTTGGATGGTTATATGGTTAGATTAAAGTTAAGTCAAGAGTGACATGTTGCATAATTGTATTGGTGTAACATGGAGGGTTACACAGAAGTGTAACAGAAGATCCAGATCCCTACAAAATAAAAATGTGGTAACTCTAGATATTCCCTCTCCTTTATAAATTTCTTGTCATTGATTACACCCTCTGTCATAGGCGAATCGGCAAAGAGAGAAATCTCTGCTCAAAATTTCCCCCAGGACCCACACCAATAGGATACCCCCCACGTGTTCACCTTTGAAAAAATAATAAGTAGAAAATCATAATTATGAGGGATAAATTTTCCCTCATTTTCATTAATCTGGGTCCTTCTCATCGTTTCTTTGCTGCGAAGGTGTTGAAACCCTTTTATGGGTATTGTTCACGTCATTTACAACCACAAAAAAATCCAAAAAACAAATTTGAACTCCTACAATATAAATACAAACATCTACTTCACATTTAATGCTCTCAAATCTGAAACCCTATGTTCTAAGTTCATCTTCTTTCTGCCAAAACCCCAACCCCAAAAACTTTTGGGTTTGTTGGAGGAACCCTCAGGTTGGTATTTACACAACATTGAGCCATTCCCAGCCCCAAGGGTGTCGGTGGCTCTCTTTTTTGTGCATCTTCCCATTCCTTAGTGGGGTTTTTTTTAAAAGGTCTATGCGAAAGAATCTCATGAACGAAAAAAGGAAGCATTTGGTAGAGTTTATGTTGGAGAACCACAATAATGGGAAGATCTAGTATTCAGAGAGGTTGGAAGCAGCAACTATGTTCGATTGTAGCATAAAGAAAGTGAGCACAATCTGGGCCTTTACTCGAGCTCAAATGGCACAAGGGCAACCATTTGACTTGCGTTGTCGGATGACGAGGCACACTCCGCAGAATAAGAAAGATATCGACCTTGATGCTTTGAGGGCATTGCCTACAATTCAAAGACGCACAGTAAGGGGTACTGCAGCAGCACTAAACATAGGGAAGAGTAGTGTTCAACGAGCAGTGGCATTGAAGATAATCAAAACTCATACAAATAACATCAAACCAGCTCTCACCGAACACAGCAAGGTAACACGTATGACTTTCTATTTATCAAAGCTAGATGCAGAACTTAGATTCAGACCGATGGACCACGTAATTCACATTTACAAGAATTTTTTCTATTTAAGCCAACCAACATTGAGGTACTTGTTGGCCCTGGATGAACCATAGTCGTACCACACATGTAAGCACAAGTCCCACATTCAGAAGTTAATGTTTATATGTGCAGTAAGTAGGCCTATATGGGGGAAAATGGTCAACTATTATTTGATTGGAAATCAGGAATATTTCCATTTGTCCAAGATCATATTGCAGTTAACAACAACAAAAATAGGTTAGCAGGGAAAGTAGAAAATTTTCCAGTATCAAAGATCACAAGAGATGTCACAATAGCTTAAATAATCCAGGAAGTTATCCCCACAATCAAAGCAAGGTGGCTAGCACACATTTTGAGAAAGTTCATACACATTCAACAAGATAATGCAATGCCATATATATTCAACCATAATCCAGATCTCTGGGCAGTGGTAGAAACTGATAGTTTTACCATAAACCCAATTAGCCAACTAGCAAACTTACCTGACTATAACATCCTAGACTTAGGGTTTTTCAGTTCTATTCAATTCTTACAGCAAGAACATGCATTATCTAATGTGGTGGATTTAATGCCAGCAGATCAACCAACACATGACAAGGAAGATGCAACAACTTTGAACAAGGTGTTCATTACACATCAACAATCAATGATAGAAATACTGAAAGTGCGTGGGTTAAACAGGTACAAGATGCCTCACATGAACAAAAGATAGGCACATAAGGGAAGGTATTCTACCAAGATCACTACAAGTGAAGAGGTGGTAAGGGGCAACATTCATCATCTAATCAACAAAAGGGCAATAGATGAAACCATCATTCCATTGATGCATACCCTAGGATATCAACCATGAATCAACCATGAATGCACATGTACTAATAATTTTGGGGGTTGGGGAAATAGAATATTTTGTGAGATAAGAACATCTCACTTTTGGTGTGAATGGGATGTTTCAAGACCAGCCCCGGTTAAATGTACATTTTAGTAATGAAATTAACCTTTTTAGTCATTGTGTGTATTTATAACTTATATTATGCACTCATGTGTGTGGGAAGATGAAATGATTCTATAGTATAGAACCACACAATCAACACATATGTAGACGGCAAACCACAATGCAGCAGGGAAGTCTCACAATCAATCATTAAAGCTCAGAAAATCATGACAATCATAATAGCAAAAGCATATATTTCATCGAGCCTATGATGATTCAGGGACTCTCACACATAACATAGCTTGGGAAGATTCTTTCAAAAATTTAGGCAGGCCACAACAAAACTGAACAGAAAATAAACACATATTTCATCGAGACCCTGCAAGAAGCAGGTTTCTCACACATAACATAGGCAGGGAATATGCATTATATATTTAGGCAGTATAAAAGTGAAGAATAGAAATAACCACAGACACATAACACTTAAATAGGACCAACAGAACTCATGCTTAAAAAATGAGCAATCAAGGAACAATATCACCTGATTTGGAGCCATCAATGTCTTCAGAACTTGAAATTGCATTAGGAGAAATGCATAAGATTTTTTTCCTTTATTGTGTCATTTTATACTTTCATTCGGTATCACAGTAGGGTCGTCTAAAGAAGCATCATTCAAGGACTACATATGAAAACACATATAAAACAAACATTAATAAGAAATGAAGCCAAATAATCAACTGCAAATCGTAAATCACAAAAACCCTAACACGTCAAGAAGTAGGACTTATCTTTTTTCATCCTTTTGATGTTTCATTTTGCATCACCATCATAGCCTAGGAAAGAATATTTCAAGGATTGCATTTCCAAACAAAGGTAAAACCACATTTAGTCAGGAATTTATCCAAATAAGCAACTCCAAATCTTAAATCACATAAACCCTAAATCATAGAAATAGGACCTTTTTTTTTGCCCGCCATGATAAGAAACAGAGTGGATCTAATTTTTCTACTGCCACACGTTATGCTCATCCCCCATCTATGGGGGAAAAAGAAGATAAAGCATAGTGTTTCTTCCATGAAAGGTGTCCTCTGGATTGTTTGGAGCACCAGAATCCTAGGAGAAGTGCATCGCCTCAGCGACTGGGCTCAAGGTAGTATCGTTGGTGACTTTTGGGTTAGGGTTTAGGGTTTCCACCCCAAACTGTGGTTTTTGTAGCAATTTAGAGCAAGAACGTCAACATGTAAGTCATCAGTCGGTGCTTTCACATCAAAACTGCCGCCTACAGCACATGATTTCACCAGATATGGGATAGAGGAGTATTTATAGCTGGTAGGGACCATCAGTTCCATGAGGATAACATCAGCCCTCTAGACGGAGGTGGCATTATCTGCCTCTTTCTAGGGAACGTATTTCGACAGATTGTAATTGTCAAAAAGTAGCACAAAGAGGAAATCCGGCACGATTGACCAGAGGATATGTGGGAGATGACATATATAGCCACAAATAGATAATGTAGATGAAGGATCTATGGAAAAAAGGGTCAATCGTTGTGAAAATTGATGAATATAAGTAGACCACAGAACTAGGGTTTCAAATGGGAAAGAGAGAGAGGATTGTATGAGAGAAGCAGAAAGAAGATGAGTGAGTTGAATACGTTAAATGTGAGTGTTGGAAAGATTTTAACACATTTGAAGCAGGCAGAATTTTCCACTGCCCAAGAATCATTGATTTGCCAACAGATTCGGTAGTGAAGAAGGGATAAGGATGCGTTTAATTTTGAATGTGAAACGATTGGGACTGTTTCAGAATCAATGTGTTGAATATGTTTAGTTTTGGGTTTAAGTGCGTTAGGGTGTTAGTTTATTGAGTTAAGTGAGTTTAGTTTGGGCCGATTTAGGTGTAACTTTAGTAGGCTGGTTGTAATTCTTAAAATGGGTAGGGTTAGTTTAGTTATTTTAGGGATTCTTTTTTGCCAAATGGGTAAAACAAAAGTGCAGATTTGCCTAGGATAGGCAGAAAAGGAAATCGTGCAGATTTTCCTGGAACCCAAGGATTATTATAAATTTCAAGTCATTAGTTTGAATTTATTTTGAATACTA
Source organism: Rubia peregrina (assembly GCA_032355705.1). NCBI lineage: Eukaryota > Viridiplantae > Streptophyta > Magnoliopsida > Gentianales > Rubiaceae > Rubia > Rubia peregrina. The sequence continues at coordinate 4,989,944 of JAULKK010000011.1, forward strand.
CCCTTGACTAATATCTTCCATTGAAGAATACTGTGATATGAGAATTTAGTATATTTGTAGCATTGTGTGTTAAATAAATATTTAAAAAATTATAATTTTTAAGTATAAAACTAAATATCATGTTACTAACTTTATAAAAATATATAACATGAGAGTTTTCAAAGTACTTTCATTTTTTATACACCTTCCACCACACATACAGTTTTACAAGTGAGACATGTGCAAATTAAGGAAATAATTGTTTTTATTAAGAAATAAATCATCACTAGAATGAGGATTTATAAGGATCCTATCCATTTTCTATTAAGCTCAGTTTTACACAATGTGTGATTACAACATATGAGGTGGGATAAACCCATTTACACTGAGGCACTAGCTAAATTTTACAATTCTTATCTAAGGCCGCATTGGTTAAAAGAGAGAGATATACAAAGGCATTAATCGATATTACAATACTAAGTAAAGGCATATGTGGCAATAAGAAGAGCGCACCAAGGATAAGTGATTTTTAAATGAAACGCACGCAAAATGATCCATCCACACTTCAGATCAAACATTTTAAGGCAATCAAAATAAAATGAAGCTCCCCAATTAAGCCACCAAACTGTCTCCATTTAACTTGTTAAGAGAATTTTCTTACACTAGGAGACTAAAAAAAGTCATTTTAATTGTCAAAAATATTTTTCGTCAATGTATAGAATGACTTATAATACGTAAAAATACCTCTAACTTGACCCCAAAAGGCTGAGAGGACCAATTAAATAGAATTAACAATATAATTGGCCTGAACATCCTAGAGGAGTAGAGGACCAAAGTCTACACGTTAGATTTAGATCCTCAGAAAAATAGTATCGCTAAAAGCAGTGGCGAAACCAAACCAAAATTTTAGGAGGGGCGGATTTTACATTAAAAAAATCCATCCAACAAGACCAATATAATTAGTTTCAAAAGTCATATTACAAAATTAATATTAACTAATAATGTAGTCTTAATTCAAAATTAGTTCTTAAAATATTTACTTTCGAACACTAGGGCCATATGCAGAATTAAGTGGAGAGAGTTGTATTCTACGCGACTGCATCTTTTGATAATTTTCAAAATCTTCTCATTCAAAATTCTGACAAACACCTCTTTCTTGATATATACAACCATACTATCATTCACAATTTATCTCCCATTTTATTGCGTAAATCAATCTTGATATTTTTCATTGCAGCGAAAATCCTTTCAACGAAGACAGTTGCAACAGGTAGTACCAGTGCTAACTCAATCATACGACATGTCAATGGGAAGATCGAATCTCTAACTGTTTTAACCATTTTCTTAGCAAGATATCCCAAGTTCTCAATCGTTAAAAGTCCTTAATCGGCTAGTACATTAACAAGGTAAACTTGAAGTTCATGCTCAAGTAATGCAAGATCAGTAAGTGAGAAGTCATCTGGATAAAAACTTGCAAGTTTGAGCAACATACCAATGTCGAATTTAGAAAAATAATCCCTAGGATCAAGACACGAATACATTTAAGAAACTCCGAACGTGATTCCAGAAAGCGTTGATTCATCTCTCAAATCATCGTATCAAGTACCTAATTTTAATATAATTACAAAGTTAAGAAATCTTTAGAAAAGTTAACAAAAAGTAAAGTATAACTTAAAAAATAATGAAAAACATTCTGCAATATAAATATCGGCACGAAAGTGGTGGAGATTGGTAACCATTTGCTCACTTCGCTTGCTACGACCGTAATAGTTACCCTATTTTCTTCCTTATTTGGCACCGAGATAGCATACTTGTCACGAAAAATGCTCACTCTATCTAACCATTTCTGCCACCTTTCATTTCTAAATTCTTGCAACTATTTCTTCATTGTTTGAACCAGTCTCACGGTTAACAATATGTTTTTATCCTTTTGTTACAAAGAAAGAGAAAAGTGATTTTTAATTCCTAGCAAGTGTTCCATCAAGTACATCACAAATACAAAGTTAAATCTCTCTATTTTCAATCAAACTTGAAGCTAGACCACTACTATCAACACATTCACCATCTTCATGCACATTTTCCAACACTTGTACAATCGAAGGCCACATAGTCACAAACGAACAATAGTAATGTAATGTGATCTCCAACGAGTATCCCCTGTCATTTTCAAACTATTTTCTTGATTTTCCCCCCTGCCAGTAACAATCTCTCCCCGTTTCAAACATTCCAAGAGTCTATCATGCTCAAACTGCATAATGAGCTCTTTTCTTTTACATGAAATCCCAGTGACATTCACAATCATACCAAGATACTGAAAAATTCACTAATGTATCTCTAACTCTTAGCAACAGAAACAACGACCAATTGAAGTTGATGAGCAAAACAATGTACATGCCTTGCAGCTGAATTCTCTCTCAATATGAGAGCTTTCAATCCATTATACTTACCTCGCATAATGGAAGATCTATCATATTCTTGGCCTCTCAATTTGGATATAGACAAATTGTGCTTTGCAAACAATCAATCAATAGCATTTTTCAAAGAAACAGAGGAAGTGTTAGGCACATGAACCACAACAAGAAATCTCTAAATAATATCACCTTGATCTTTTGCATATCTCAAGAAAACTCCCATTTGCTCCTTTATTGATACATCTCGAGACTCATTTACCATGAGAGCAAATACTTTATCCCCTATATCAACAAGAATGACTTTTGTGACCTCATTAGCTCAACCACTTGTAAGTTCCTTTTGAACCTTTGGAGATGTCATTTGACTATTTGTAGGAGCATTTTCATTCATTGTCTTAGCAATATCCTTATTTCGTTGAGTATACGACTTGAGTAGCTCAAAATAATTTCTTTTACTTCGAGAATCACATGACTCATAATTACCACGAAAAGTCAAACCTTGCTTCAAAAGATACCTTGTCACATCGAGAGCTGCAGTTAGGCGGGTACGATAAGCAACATTTGTCTCACTTGAATGAGTTAGTACCAAGTGTCTTACACTTTGTCATTGATTTTGAAAAAACTGAACTTGTACCATAGCATCATTGTGAGCACTGTCCACCCCCACCAAAATGTGTATTAAATGTTTCAATAGCTCTTTTTCCAATTGCTCATCCCAAACTTAATGAATGTTTCATCTCCATAGCATAAGAACCACCTCGCTACAACTAGTTTGTTAACCACTTGGAAACGAACCAAGTTCACCTCGTCAGCTGATAACTAATCCCGGAAAAAGTGCATAATCACCGCTCACCACACAACCTGCTACTAAACCAAGATCTAGAAGAGTGGAGCACATCAAGTAAGAAACGATCGCACTATCAAGGGGCATATAAATAAATATGTAGAACACCAGTCAAAGGTAAATAATTTTTCCCACATTACTTTAAAGCAAAACATTTAAGCTGACTACATCGTCGAAGCCTTCTCCCTGATGACATCCTCCAAGATTTCCTATAGTTTCCCTGAGGAGTGGGACTCGTCAAGCTAATCCTGAAGTTTATCGTCGCTTGGAAGAATTCCCTGCATCAGTGACACTTTCTTAAACGCGGTGCCCCTAATTATTAAAACCCATAAAAACCTAGAACAAAAATACCAGACCATTAGAAATCTAAGTCTATCCATCAGCAACAAAACTAACCACACCCTATGGCATATACAAGAATATAGCCCCCGGCTTCGCATACGCCTGGAAAATACACCAGCCCGCGATACAAGCTAGAAATTTAGTTGTCTTCCAGTCGTAGTGCAACAGTCTCCAACCCACCAACTCACTCAAAATAATTAATCAACCAAAAGCATTACAAACAAATCAAATACACTTCAAAACCTTAAATAAAGCCATGCCCTACCATAACTCACAAATCATCCCCAAAACACTACCGTAATAACTCATCACCTTTACAAACTTAAAACTCACCCTAAGGAAAACACAACACCCTCAAATTTCTAAGAACTTGAACCAAACAAACAAACAAGTATGAATAAAAGACATGAACAAAACCACACAATTGATTTTTAAAACACAAACAAGAAATATTTCATTGTAACCATACAATCTTCTAGCTATACCTGGGCCGCAACTTTAGGAACATAAATTTAACAAAATAAACACCATCACTAAGAATCACAAAAACCATAAACACATCATCATTAAATCTTCACGCATTTTGGCAAACATTTACGCAACTAACCAAAAATTACACAAGCTAAGCATCACGTTACACCCCTGCCCCTCATTGCCCACTATCTGACCCAGTGGCCAAATTGTTAGCCGCTTCTTCACTGTCGCCCCTCAGCTAGCTAGTATTGACAAATATGACAGCAAGGTGAAGCGACGGATACGGAGGATCAACATCCATATCAATGTGACCACTCCCTTCCTTAGCTGCCTCTTCCACATACTTATCCACCTCGTATTTCTCAAGATCTTCTAACAAAGGCAACGAGTTTCAACTTCTCTTACTTTACTACTTGACAGAAAAGATGTTCATGATCTGCGACCTCCTAGGAAAAAACCTCTTCAAACTCCAGCTTAGCATTCACTTTGGCCTCGACAATAGTGTCAGCGTCATGTAACCCCTTAATGTCCATATTCGGGTTCTTGGTACGTATGCTCTCCCATCCATGACACCACCCCACATTCACAATCTTGGCATACATGTCAGCACATAAATCATAGAAACCCCTTGTTTTCACCAACTTTTTCACTTAACTTGAGGGTACCTTGGACTAGCAAGCCTTCCTTCCGTAGCTCAAACAGTTGGTCGCATAGTAAAACATTTACCTTGTCCTTCTGATCACCCAAACTCCACTCCTCAGCCACTTTTACTTACAGGTATGCGTGCTCATCCTCGGGTCGCGCCAACTCCCTTTCCAACTCACCACATGTTCAGGCAAACCCATCACCACTTCGCTATAATCAACCAATTATTGGGCCATATATACCACATAGCACCACCCAGTTAAAATTTAAAAAAGCTCATTATTACTGACAAAATGACACGACATTGAGCTAAAACAATTACCATGCCTCAAATTCCAAGTCAAACAGCGCAGCAGAGTTCTTCGCATCTTCTATCATCAAACTAGAAGGAGCGAGTGCCCTCTCAGCCTCCAAAGTATTCCCACTCTTAAAAACCTCCTTAACGGGTTATGGAGGGGAAAAATGTTACCCTCGTTGGCTGCTTTACCACCTCGCTCAAAGCCCCCCAAGCTAAAAATCTTTGTGGTAGGTCAGCAAGCTACATTCACTTTGTTACCACTTGTACCCAACCCCTCACCAACCTTCCACTTCTTTTTCTGCCGAGGGTTCAACTGAACCTCGGTGTAATACCCTTCAACTTCTCCTCCACCATTACATAGTCTACTTACAACAATCCTCGATAGCGTTATTCTTGTATAAAAATGAGTAATCATTAACAAAAGACAACAAATACATTTCGCAAAACCAATAGAACTAAGCACACAAAAATCTCAAAAAAATTAATGTCAAAAGCGACATCCTTGATTCCCCCATATGCCTGATTATCTTCACCAAATCTGCTAACATCTACCACATCTTCTCTCCTTCACCGTTCCCCTAACTTGTCTGATTTCTTATCCATGGGAAAACCCAAATTTCATAAAGGAATAGGCTTACCATCCACACCCCTAACAAAAATATACATGTCCTTCCGCATTCCACAGTTGTTGGGGAAATCCTTCACAATCTGAACCCCATAAATACTGGGATACAGAGTAAGCCACTTTCCTCCACTCCTCGTACACCGGAGGTGAAAAAACCTAGTAAAATTACCCACTTTTACCGACTTTCGGCATGTTTACATACCTAAAAAACTACTCATCATAGCGACACCCCTTAGATGAAGTTGGGCAAGAGCAACCCCGTAAGCCTCCAATATGCCCACCACAAATTCTGATATGAGTAAAGTCAATCCATATAAGAAACGATGCTCAAAAACACCAAAATACCCAGTGGTAGGGTTTCACACCCTTTCACCGAAAACATGTATCCTAATCTCACATCTATTCAAACTTAAATGATGTTTCTTTATGATGTGGTATTCCTGATCAAGCAAAGTAATTGTTGTTCACCGTATATCGTCTCTCCCTGCAAAATAGATCATGGAAGTGATTCCAAGGAAAATACTCTCGACGATCAAGTCAGTGTTTTTCCTTCAGAGAATCAGAATTTTATATTTTAGTCTCACTTACCTTCTCCAGTGTTGCTCTCCTTATATTTATAGGTGTCTACAATCGTGGTTCTGTATTGTTAGCGTCTGAGATCGTGTGTTTCATCATGGTTCCTATAATTTCGATTCGTGGCTCATGGCCAAGTCACCAGGCTCCCCTTTCTCTGTTTGTTAGCCCTATTCATGTTTCATTCTTGGGTTGTACTTAAATCCCAAAAACCTTTAATTTGTGGGTTAGTGATGTGGTCCATGGGCTAGGTATGCACCACTTTAGAGATACTAAGGCATCCTCGGTCTTAACTCTATCTTTGGCATCCACATTTTGACCACGCACTTCTCACCACTTCGTCGTCCTCGATAATCTCCTGATCCCCTAAGTGCACGTCGGTACGTTCCACCCCACCAACACCCAGATCAGGTTGGGAAGCATAGGACGATGATTTAGAATGTACAACCACCATATTTGTAAAAAGGGAATTTTTTTTTGAAGTAGTACATTCAATAGCGGACACCTCTAGTGAACAACCACATAATATCCGCCTGTACTTTTGCAAACTAGAAGAAACTAGGTAAATCCTTCTAACACATTCTTACCCTTTATATATACATGTCATAAAACCCAAACCAATAAAGTCACAAATTTTGAAAATCCACATTAACGAGGCAGTGAGTAACTTGTGTCAGTTATGAATTAAAGACAACACCTGTTAAATGCACCCTGAAATGATTTGGTACACATGTCATTTTGCTTGCGTAACAATTTTCTCCTCGATCTTTGGGACACATATCTCATCCCTCAAAGGCAAAGGCATATTAACTAGGGGTGGTCATCAGTTTTCTTTTCAAATATTTCAGTTTATTTGGTTCGATTTATTTGGGTGGACCTTTTACAAACCCAAAATAGAAAATGAACCATATTTGGAAATATCGAATTCGGTTTATTCAAATTTGGTTTATTCAAATTTGGTTTTTTAATTTTTGGTTTAAATTTAAATATATTTGAATAAACCAAATTGAAAATAAATATATAAATAAAGGCAAACTATTGTCTAACTAAAGTTTATACATATAATCACAATTTGTGTATTTTTTTAAAAAGAAGGGTAATTTACATTTATAACCCTGATTCAGGCTAAAAGTGCCAATATAACCCTGCAATCTCAGAAAGTGCTAATTTAACCCTAACTTCATATTATATATGCCAATCTAACCCTAACTTTTGGAACATTTGTGCCGATATACCCAAAGTCCCTCTTTCTAGCATTGACACTATGAATTTTGGCACTGACAAGAAATAAAATGATAAAAATACCCTTGACTAAGAAATTAAAATTTTAATACCTAAACTATCAGGACCTTCTTCTTCAAGCTGCTGCTCCATCGAAATTCATCACTCCTCTGCCGTCGGAAACTGCCGTCGCCGCACCCTACTCAGGCTATTGCCACCCCACACCCACAACCACTTTCCCCTCTCCTCGCTCAGCCCACAACCACCCCGTCACCCAGTGCCGCTCAGCCACCACCCCCCTTCCCTCCCACCAAGTCAGTATAGCCAC
>JAULKK010000011.1:5000903-5019945 GCA_032355705.1 Rubia peregrina
TGTCTTAACATCTATTTTCTAAATATTAATTTTTTATGCGACATTATTATATACAACTAAAAATATTTACGGTCAAATATGCTTATTGAAAATCGTAAAAAATAATTCAAAACTTAATAGTGAGACGGATGGAGTATGTATCAGTCGCAGTACATACTTTAATACCCTCCGGTCTTATATTGGTTAAATGAATGAAAGAGCATATATATACTTTATCGCTGAAAAGCAGCTCTAGAATGAATTATTAACCCAAAAGCAACATCAGCTTCCAATGTGACTTTATACTATCTCCATTTTTTTTGGATGTGCCACTATAGTTTTAGATATTTGAATTTAGGCGAATAAAATGTTTAGTTGTAATTGAATTTGGAAAGGGAAAAAGTAAAATGCGCGGATGAAATTGAATGAATGTAACAATAAAAGAATAGTGTACTAAATTCATAAAAAAAAATAAAATGTGTTACATCCAATGAAATGGAGGGATTATAGAGATGAAATGGGAGTTGGCCACCAACATTAATTTTCTTTTCCTTCCTCATCACGCAATTCGTTGAAATAAAATAAAATGGCAACTTTTCTACGGAGGTTTCTGACACATTATTCTCCGTGTAAATAATCACTAGCCACGATTGGATAAAAGAAAGAAATGGTCTTCATCCTCACCAGTTTACTTGTGTCAAACTATCAGTGGAGTAGTGGAGCGGTAGAAGGGCCAAAAATTCCTACCATTTCTCAACCCATTTCTACCCATGAAAAATAACCCAACTGTCACTCCATCCATCAAGCTAATACAATTATTAACCACCTTCAATTCCTAGCTCAAGATCCCATATTCTCATCTACTCCTGCTGATGCTATGAACTGGTGACCAGTCTCAACCCCTTCAAGCTAACCAGTATCCACCGCAAGCATGTTTGATATTCTATTTGGATGGAGAAAAGCCTCAAAATGGTATCATCTGAATAGCTTCCTCGGCCATGCTTCGGATTCATCACTCGTAACGATTTGATGAACTCGAGTTCTGTTTCTCTGAATTTTCAGCAAGAGGTTGATCAGAAGACTTCAGCGCCGCCTTAAGGTTTTGAAGAACAAGAGAAGTACTGTCGTGAGGCAGTGGAGGGATGATGTGGCAGAGCTTCTTAAACATGGCCATATGCAGACGGCCTTTGACAGGGTAACATTTGCTCTGTTTTCCTTCTCTTTAGCTCATTTTTATGCACTTTTCTATGCATTTTCATTAGTTGATGGAGTTAATGTTAGAAAGCATAAGGATAGGAAAATGTACACCTTGTATTTAATGGAATTTTGACTGTATGCACTCATGTTGTGCTTTTTGGCAAAAAAAATATCAGGTTGAGCAGCTATTCAAGGATGAATGCTTGGTGGCAGCGTATGATCGTCTGGATAGCTTCTGTGAATTTATCATCAACAATCTTCATTATATTCGCAGAAACAAGTACTTCCTCCATTTCTCTAACAATGACTCCCTTTCCTTTTCAGATGTTCTTTTATAATATTAGTTCTTTTTGTTGTTGCAAATTCTAGATTGTTTTTGGTAACCCAATTTACATTTTAATTTTCCAATACAATCTCCACCAGTAATTCCATTTTTTATTTACAATTGTCCAATCTTAGAAGAGGCCAGTGTCCTGAAGCTAAAATCAGGGGGAGTATGTATTTGGTTTGACATTGTTAGAGTTTCGTATCAGTGATTGACAGAGTTATTATTCAACATATAAGATCATGAGCCACACTTGCATAATACCAATTGGTTTTATGATAGGAGCCCATGATTCTAATATGGTATCAGAGCCCATGGTTGACCTATTACCCCTTTATATTCACGTGTGCGCGATGATTAATATCGCCGCACGTAAGGAGACGTTTTAGAGTATCACATCGGTGGTTTACAGAGTTATTACTCAACATAGGAAGCATGATTCTGATAGACATGCTGGCAAATAAAGGCAATAGTTGTAGGTTTATGATGCTTCTTTTGTCGGATTACAGGGACTGTCCTAATGATATCAATGAAGCTGTGTCGAGTCTCATATTCGCGTCAGCAAGGTTTGGCGACTTACCAGAACTTATAGCAATTAGGAAACTGTTTGGTGAGCGATATGGTCAGCGATTCGCAACTGTTGCCATTGAATTACTTCCCGGAAATCTAGTAAATCGCCAGGTTAGCAAATTCAATCAGTCCAAACAGATCAGAATATGTAACTTGTGACTTTATAACTGTAAAATACCTTAGATGAATCTGAAGTGAACTTTACGTTTCTAAACACAGATGCAAGAAAAGGTGTGCATAAAATCAGTTTCACGTGATCAAAAGTGTAGGCTGGTGGAGGAAATACATAAAAGTTCCATCCAGTCAGGACCTCTGCTACTTGAGTACAGTTCTGAGTTCCAGCAAAAATTGGTATGTGCTGCATCCAATTCCGAGTGTAGTTCACACTTTCCTTTTCGACAATACGTAAATTTACATTTCACCTTTTCCTACTTTTTGGCCTAGTTCTATTTATTCAAATTTCTGATTCCACATCTTATGTGTAATTAAGTTCACTAGAAATTTGATACCATGAAATTTCGCTTAATTTAATAATCGTATGCTATATTCAGTATATTTATTATTCGTTCAATTCATTTATGCAAAAATAAACTCAAAAAACAAGTCTAGTCATTTGCATTATATCCTTTTTCCCATGTTTTTCTTCATAAGATCCTTCGTAGATGGAGTACTCCCTCCGTCCCAACCAAATATGCACAAATTTTTTTTCAAACTAAAGATGTCGATCTTTGACCATATATTTGAATACGTGTATGAACTATAATTTTATCGTATCAGATATGATTAAATTCGTCGTAATATGTAATTTCTAAATTTTAAATTTTTTTGTGACGTTATTGTCAATAGCTACACATATTTACGGTTATAAGGAGTTCAGTTTCGTACTACCATATGCATTACTTCATTAGCACTTTGTTCATTCTAAGCCTTTTCATTATTCTAATCACTGCAGGAAAATAGAAGTTGCATTGATCCTATTCCTGGCGCTAAAATTATCAATGAAGAAAGTGATGGTGACAATTTAGGGGTGCCTAACTCAGAGCAGGAGGAAAAGAAGCTGGGTCAATTGGACCTCAAATATGAAAATCAGTATCAGAAAGATCTCTCTTCCTCTTCTGTACAGAAGATAAACCAACGAATAACAACTGCAGAAAGGAGTGTAGTTGTGTATGATTCGGCTACGACACGCGATGAAGAGAGTGCATCTTCGGAGAGTTCATCAAGGATGCCTGAGGAAGTCATATATCTTGATGACATTCAGGAACTGGAGTCTCCACTAGGAAGGAAAAACAATTTGCTGGATCAAAGAGTGTTCAAATTCAGATCATCTGCTCTTCTCACTACAGGAAAAACAGAAAAACAAGATGGTTCTGAATACAAGAAATCATTCTTGAGAAAGGATAAGAATGCCTCCACCAAAAGGCTAAGAAGGAGGTCAGTTTCAGGGGATGCCCCAAACACCAATGACCTGCAGTGTGCAGTCTATTACGGAGAATCGGGGGACAGTTCACCGGATGCTGACCATGATTGGCATACACCTCGGCCAGAGATTCCAATCAAGCAGCCGATAAAAACATACTATGTTCAAGAGCTTCCAAATGAGCCTTCCTGCATCACTGTCAAAAATCTGCTTCAAAAGCAGAAACATCAAGCCTGCAGTTACAAGGAACCAACAATACATCTTAAAGTGAGCCATTGTTGCTGCTCTTGCAGAACAAACTGCCGAAAAATCCACAAGGCAGAGCAAAAAAGGCCCTCATATCAGAAAACAAAGAAACCCGATGAAGATGCTGCACGTCCAACTCTCCTCATCCCAACATGTTCAGGATCAAGTAGTTCTTCTTCAAGTATAAAGGAGAGGGCTTCATACTTGAGAGCAATGACTCTTCCCCTTGCAAGGCCTCAAGATGCATGTATTGATCCCATACTTAGGTCGAATTCATTCCCTCTTCGACAGCAAGGACTGTATTCAAAGGGGCATGTACACCCCAACCTTCCTGATTATGATGAGTTAGCAGCTACATTTACAGCTCTGAAGGACGCAAACTTGAAAGGTAAAAGGATATGCTTATGAGTACACATTAATCAGTAGCTCTTTTCAGGATGTTTAGTTGTACGTTTACGTTTGAGATCAGGCACGAATCACATCATACATCAAGCCCGGCTCTGATCAAGGCACTAAACTTAGAGTTTGCACTCTGATAGTAAGCATTAGTTGAGTTGCCGAATGTAGTGTCAAACTGTCAATGCAATCTAGCACATGAAGACTGTACTTTCTTTTATATAACATCTCTAGTTTTTTCTTAAAATAATTACTTAGGTTGGGCTTTTGATACAAAGCTTTGGAACCCAATCATAATACTCGGTGGGTACCTGGTTGAGAGAGGTAATCTCTTGAAATACGGTATTTACATGAAATATATAAAGATCAAGGACTTAGTTGAAATTGGGGGAAAAGACAGTGAACTTGACGGCTCAATTTATGGACTGAATTGGAGTCATAAGTTGACCAAGTATGCAATTCACTCGCCCACTTTCCCCAAATGCACTTCTCCCACCCCTCGCAGTATCAATTCCTCCTTCCTCCTTATGTTGCACCGAACTGGAGACGGTACCTAAACAGGTACATGTGTGAGGATGGGAAATAGTAGAACTGAAAATTTATGGATACGGGTGCGAAAAGGGCGTGGACAAAATATAATAATAAAAATATTGATAATTTTAAAATACCAAAGAAGAAATGAAGAAGAACCCAATAGATAGAAAGTTAGACACACAAAGCACCAGTCCATTGATAAATTTTCAAAAGGAAGTTAGCATGAAATGAGTCAGAGTCGATATCTGGCGAGCTGGGGACGTTTGAGGTCGTCCCCAACTTGTCCCCGCCCCAGTACCCATACCTAAGGCGTCCCCTTACCGGTTCGGCAGTCTATGTGCTGTCCCCGTGCATCACAGCTTTCTCCAACTCCTTTCTAATACCACTATTCCAGCGTCCAATTCCTCCCCATCCAAGCCCCTTTTGTAGCTATAGAAATCGATGGGTTGTGTTAAAGCAGAATATTGATGTGCTTTTCAGTGTGTTGAAAGGGATTTTCACTATTATTTTGTTGCCATGCACTAAAACAAATAATACATTTTACCTCAATTATTCAGGGGTTTTACCTCGATTTTGTACCCCTGAAAAACCGAGGTAAAAAGAGTAGCAGTATAAAGTCTATTTTTTTACCTCGGTTTCGAAACGAGATAAAAAAGCTATTACCTCATTTTTAAAATAGGGATAAAAGTTTAACTAACACTGGCTGTGAATGGTGACCGATATCGGTGGTTTGGGGCTGCTATCTTTGGTAGAAAATATCCAACGTCGATTAAATCAATAGAAACTAGGATATGTTATCGATGTTGCCTTTTACATAAGAATTATCAAACATGTTGTTGAAGTCAGTGTAATCAAGAGTGGTTTTTTTTATTTTATTGATATCATCCATGTGGAGAGGGGGTCGAAAAAAACGAGATATAATCCTCTCATAATGGTGCATGTAGAACAGTAAACGATGTCATTTTGTTTGGTCGATGTCGGTTGTGTGTCAGATCGATCCCAGCTCAACCGAGATCGCCATTATTATAAATGACTTCGGTTGTAAGGTTTGAGTAGCGATAGTATGTCCTGAGAAACACGAGCGGACATCGGTAATCCAACATCGACTTGACCGAAAACTAATCAAAAGTATAGCGATATCTTTTGTATGGAAATAGGAAATAAAAATTGAGCTTGAAAATTGTTGCCTAGCGCAATGTGCCATTTCATATACAATACACAATAGTGGAAAACCCTTGATTAAAGACATGCAATCAAAGGTGATTCTTGAGGAATCACCATTAATTAGGACTCGAAGGAAGTTACGAATTCGGAACTCCTTCCCAAGTCACACATTTTATTTTAAAGACGGTTTTAATTGACATCAATTACAGGCTGTTCCATTGAAGAACTGTCTTTAATGGGCTATCTTTGATGACATTTTGGGCCTAAGTATGTATAGTTAGGGTTTGTTTTTCCTCCCTTAGTTTATTTTTGGGTCTTTCCTTCCCTTAGTTTATTTTTCCTAACTTGAGAACGAATATGCCTAGCTTCTCTACTAGTCTAACGATGCCTCTCCATTCTTCCACTGTTGCCCCTCTTTCCTCCATCGCCCCCTCTTTCCTCGTCGTCCCCTTTTTTTCTCCATTATTCCGTAATCCGCACTTGCGAGGTCGTACTTTTGGTAAAATCAACCCACGGAGATCTAAGATGCAAAATAAAGATTTGTTTGTTGCTCCCATACTCACTACCAACTACTAAGAATAGCTACTGGCAAGTCCAGGGTCGTCCACAGATATGCTAGAATTCAAAGGTTAACTATACAAGACTCACAATCGGGTGTCGCTCCGATTGTGTGTCGGGAATAACTAGTGTTACAAACATAAGTTTTTTGGAGGGGGGGGGAGGTTTTCTAAAAACTACTAAGCATGCAAAATAAGTGAAAAATATATATTAAGCTAGACTTGGGAATGTATGCGTAACATGACCGGTAGATGGCTTTGATATTATATCGCATATAAGACATATAAATCTATCCAAGTGACTATTCCACACAAAGGTGCCTAAATCCATTTTAATCCTATCAACATCGCCTCTGTAATTAGGGACCGTGCATCAGCGTTTAAAGGAATTCAAACTACGAACCTCTTTCCCCATAAAGGAATTACATTCCGAGTATTGTACTATGGACGCTTCTCCCTAAGCCTACAGAGGCAACAAAATCGTTGTCTTATGATGACTGTAGGTTGAAACAACAATGAGCGCTACATTACAACCCTAGTTGCTACAAACTATCATGCCTTATCTATCAGGGCACATTACATCTAGTCGAAATTTGACATATGCTAATCGAAAAGTTGCTCATGGTCCTATATGCATACACTCACATAGCCGAGGACTCATGAACCCACATATCCTAACCGGACACTCCAAGGGGGGAAAAAGCCTAGCAAAATACATGGCATATATGACTACAGTGTATCACATGATATATAACATGCATTTCACAAGAACATAAAGATCAAATCAAACATGATATTTATAAAAATAAAAGATAGGGAGACCTATAATCTCACAAAATCACTACCAAATCATGAATACAAATTAAATACCCAAGTAACTACACTACTCCATGGACATTGAACCAAATTCAATCATTGGATTCAATGCCATAGGCATTATAATTCAGAAACAATAAAATAAGAGGAAAGTGTTAGTCAATTTCTCTCTCTACCTACTATTAAAATTAGGAGAATGAAACTACAGTCATGAAGGTTCTTTTTAAACCCTAGTAGACTAGTGCTTTTTATATAGTAGATAGAAAATAGGCCATAGAGAGGCCTAAAACATAGGGAAACCCTAGCAGCCAAATCGACACGGGCTGTGCAATAGCACGCAGCTCGCGCCGCTTAGACAGTGCAAAAATGCACGGGCTACCGACTGGATGGCATTTGGGCTATTTGAGTGGCGCGGCCAGTGCAGTTACTTGCGGGCAGTGGACTGGAGTTGAGTTCTTTGGCTTCCGAGGGCGCGGCCGCGCATAAAGCTGTGGGTTGTGGACTAGATCTTCAAGTATTGACCATCAAGAGGAACGGGCCATACAAAGGAGCATGGGTCATGCCAGTCTTCTAGGTTCACATCATCCGTCATCCCCCCTATTTCTTCCGTTGTCCCCCCTCTTTCCTCCTTTTCCATTGTCGCTGAAGCCATTGGCTGCCAATGTGTCTCTTCCACCGGTTCCTCTCATCCGCCTTCACCAATTAGATCTCTACCATGTTATTTCCTCCTCCGCTTTCCTCCACCACTGCCCGCCCTCTGCCTAAGCTCCACCACCGCTCACTTTTCGCTGCTGCCTAAGCTCTGTCGCTCGCCTCTACCTAAGCTCTGTTGCTCGCCTCTGCCTAAGCTTCGTTCAATCGTCGCTCGCCTCCGCCTAAGGTTCACTGATGTGCACCTTTATGCATGCGTTAACCGATGCATTTGCCACATTTATTGTCATATTTTATTTGGTTGATTGCTAGTTTTAGTTAGGTTTACACGACAAAGGGTTTAGATAACCATTATTGGTTATCTTGTCTAAACTCTGAGTTTTGTAGACTTAATGGAAGCTAATGGACACTTTGTATTCACATGAACCTAGGTCTTCCTCTATAATCTTATTAGTAGGTTGCTCATGAGTACTTTTTCATCATCTTTTTGTAGAAGACCATATGCGAGAGTTGAAGAAGATATTTGAAAACTATTCGCAAGGATGGTAGAAGATATTGAAGGTCATTCGCAAGGATGGTAGTAGATTGAAGGCCACAGACTCCGAAGCGTGGTAGTAGATGGAATAGAGCCCGAGAAAGGCGGATTTGAAGTTCAAGAAGGCCAAGAAAGAAATGGAGAAATAGTAGTCCGAGAGTTGCACAGACTTCTAGGAATTATTCGAGAATAATCAGCCTTTTCGAATGACACCATTGGATTATTCTTCTCAATGACTATAAAATCGACTACAAGAACTCTCAAATCAGATCAGCGGTTCATGCATAGCGGAGCAAACAAATCAGCCGGCCAACCGGGCGAAATGATCTGTGCAATGGGAAAAAAACCCGTGCAGGCACTGCAATGTGGCTTGTATGGCCCGTGTATAGGACCTTGCATGGGTCGTGCACGTCCGTGTGAGCAGTTACACCAAGGGTCCAAATTCACCTCTAAACGGCTAAGCATGGGCACGTGCCACTCTGTTTTACATGGCTTGTGCCGTTACAAGTCCAAAAAATGAAGACTTGCCCACGAGGTGTGAAATATAGCACAAGACACATAGTTTTTCTGAGCAAAAAGACCTTTCAGCCGACGAGCCTTGCAAAACAAAATGGGGCGCACGAATCAGAAGTTCCAGAGAAAGCACCAGCCCACGACCCGTGTAGGTCCATGCACCTTGCCTTGCACAAGGCTGCACAGTTTGTGCTGCACGACACTGTATGGACTGTGTCGTGGTACATTGGTTGTTTACACCGACCAACATATACCATGTTGTTTGGCACTTGCTGCGCAAATTGCGACTGCTAGGATTTGTTTGCCATTTTAAAGCCTTTTTCAAGGCTCAATTTCCTACTACTATATCTATGAACCATTGTCTACTAAGGTTTAAGTTTATGCCCATTTTTCATTTTCAAGGGTAGGCTAGAGAGAGAAAATACTCTTCATACTCTTCATTCTCTTTAGGTTCTTTTTCTTTCTTCTCTTCTTTTTTCTTTTGTCCAGAAGTGTTGAATCCAATGAAATACTTGGGTTCAATTCTTAAGGAGTAGTTAATTAAATTGGGGATCATATTTTTATTAAAGTATTAATGTCTATTTTAAGAGATTTTTTTAATCTACCAATGTCTATGTATTTGTGTTCATTATGTTGGCTTGTTCTTCATATTCTTGTGAATATCATGGTTGTCACGCTTAGTTAGCACACACCGTAGTCTACTTTCTTATTGATGCACTATTGATATCCCCCCGGAAGGAAACCTAGATGCGCATGGGTTAACGATGGGTCCAGATCCACGTGGGGGTGTGCACGTAGGTTGTTGAGTTAATGTTACGACCAACCATGCACTAGTAAGCCGGCGAGTTGGTCTGAATGGTAGAGATAGATAAAGTAGCAAACTAGGGTTAGCTTTGCAACCCTAGAACCATGGAAAATAAGCTTCACCCCCTTTGCCATTTTAGGCCTAGGGAGAAGCATTTGTGGTGTAGTGCCTGTGATGTAATCATATGAGGGAGACTCAGATCTACATGGAAGGTAGGGCTGTCATTGCACTCCCATAATTACGGAGGCGGTGCCGATGGAAGATTACATGCACACTGATGTACACCATTATGCATGCGTTAGCCAATGCATTTGATACATTTATTAACATCTTTTGTTTGGTTGATTGCTATTTTTATTTAGGTTTATACGAAAAAGGGTTTAGACGGTCATTTTTGGGTTTCTTGTCTAAATCCCAAGTTTTGTAGGCTTAATCGAATCTAATGGACACTTTGTATTCAGGAGCACCTAATTTTCCTGTTTTTTAATCTCATTAGTAGGTTGCTCGTGAGTACTTTTTATCATTTTTTGTTGATATGACAATCCAACCAAGTACAACACTTGCTGTCCACGGGAAGTTTCTCCTTCTGTAAAACAGATCCCGGAAATGATTCCGGGGTAAATAGTCTGACGATCAAGTCAGGCTTCTTCTTCAAAGAATTGTAATTTGTCAATGTAGTTTCCCTTACCTCTAGTAGTCGTACTTTTCTTGTATTTATAAACTAGTGTAATCCTCATTATATTTATTTATATGCAAGGTTTTGATATTTTTGAAACACTTAGAGTGTTTAGGAAGTAAAATCCATTTTATGAACATCCTGGGGTTATGTCTTCTCATTCATTTTGTCCTATTAGGCTTGGTGAAGCTACTCAGTCTCTATCTAGAGAGTATGTTAAGCCTGTTTGTGCTGATAGTTTCTCCTTTATGGAATCCATTCCTTTATGTCTTGGATGGTAACTTCCCTCGTCATAATCGCCTCCAACTCCTTCTGCGACATGTCATTGTAGCAGATTCTTACCTAAGGGCTACAACATTGAAGTTTTGGACAAAGATATAGTTCGTAGCCTAGTCAATCTTGAATCTGTTAAATCTGCTAAATGAGAAGCGGATGGAGACTTTTAAGGATACTCAAGATTCTTTCCATGAGTTGAAAGAGTTTTGTGCTGAACAAAACAACCTTATTCAGTGCCAACAATTGAGCATGATTAAAATGTTTTGCCAGTAGGAGAAGGATAAGAATTTTGCTTTGAGCAAGGCCGGCAAGGCTCATCAAAAGACTTTAATCATCGTTAAATAGTGTTCTCGTATTGATGATTTTTTGGAGCTTTTGAAGAAAAAACAAAATGAGTGTGACCATTTTTCTTCTTTTTAGTTGGGTGGTAAAGTAGGTTTGACGAATAATTTTCTATAAACACTCAGCTTCAAAGTGAGAATGAAGGGCTTCACGCTGAGTTCAATTGTCTCGACTCTTGTGTCCATCAACTTGAACAAGCCTGTGTTGAATACAAGGATAAGTTTCAAGCCCTTCCATCATCATCTTGTCGTTCTACTGGTCGCGGGAACCTATCAATGATCATCGACGAGCAAAGGATTAATTTTTCTGAAGCTATTAGGTCTCACATTCGTCAATTAGAAGAAGCAGTGAAAAATTTGATGGCTATGAATAAGGATTGCCAGGATACTGCTGATGTTATGAACGTGCAGCTTGATCGTGAAAATTTTGGCCTTATAACCAATTTCAGGGCATATTATGCCAAACATCTTGATCACTTGGGACAAAGAGGTGCGATGCGACATCTCGCCTATTTGTACATGAAATGGCGGTATTACAATTTTTAGAAGATGGGCGCGAGGTTGAGCGATCTCGTCGTGAGGTTGAGCAGTCTCATCGTGAATCTAAGCCACCTCCTCGCCATAGCGGTTCTTCATCTTCTGGGTCATCTCGTGAATTCAGACGCCGATAGATTTGTTTTCCTTTGTTTTCCATTTCGATGTATTAGTTTTCTTTTCAGAATGATCGAAGCAATATTTATAACTATCTCGTAATTCTATTTTTTATCTACCCAGTGTTGTGCTTTTTTCAATTCCTCTTGCTCGTTTGATTTATTCTTCTATTACTTGTGTATTAGCTTTCAAATTTTCACTATTGGAGGCTTTATGGTTTATAGTTAGTTATTGTTTCTTCTAATTCCCGCCTGCTTATTTGCTAAGGTTTATTATGCAAACTTTCAAGATCTATTACTTGTATATGCCACATTTATGGGCATATCTACCTTTTTTGCAAGATCTATAGCTTGCCTTTTGAATTTGCGGAGTTCCAAGATGTGTCAGGGAAGTTGGAAACTTGTGTTATGAAAATTGCAAGATCTATTGCTTGCGTGTTTCGCTATTTTTGTGGGCTTATCTACCTTTGCGCAAGATCTATAACTTGCGAAAGTAAGATTGTTACATTGCAAGATTTAAAGCTTGCAAAGTCAAAAATCTATAAGCTATAGCTTCATGATTAATTAGGCTTAATTGTTAGAGATTCGATATAGCTAAAAACCTGTAAGCAAAGGACATACAAAGTATGTTTCCTCCAAAGAAACTTTTTGATATTCATTATGTGCTGCTGCGATAATATCGCCTTCAAAACGAGAACACGAAAATCACCAATGATCATTTCATGGTTACTATACAATCTGGATTTTTCCTATCTTCCACCTTATGCTTAGAAATAGAATATCCTTATGTTGACCACATTCCAAGTATTAGGGACACTGCTACCATCCAGTATTTCCAATTCATAAAATTTTGACAAGTACGCCTTCGTTATCTTGTACGGGCCTTCACACTTTGGACTTAGTTTTCCTCTTTCTTCCACCAAGATTTTTTCGTTCTTCCTTAGCACAAAATCACCAACTAAAAATTGTGTCAACTTGACCTTTTCATTGTATGCTCTAGCCATTATCTCTTTGTACTTTGCCTCCATTATTATTGCTTGTTGCATTCTTTCTTAGAGTTTATCAACTCTAGCCTCATCCTTTAAAGATTGTCATCATTCTTGTATTTCTCTATTCGAAGGCTTGAAATTCCGATCTCTATAGGGATTAGTGCTTCATGGCCGTAGACCAAACTATATGGTGTTTCTCTAGTTGGCTATCGAACAGTCGCCTCCATTATTATTGCTTGTTGCCTTCTTTCTTAGAGTTTATCCAACTCTAGCTTCTTCTTTTCACAATTGTCATCATTCTTGTATTTCTCTATTCGAAGGCTTGAATTTCCAAACTATATAGGGATTACTACTTCATGGCCATAGACCAAACTATATGGTGTTTCTCCAGTTGGCTATCGAAAAGTTGTTCTATACGACCATAGCGTATTGTGTATCTCATCTACCCAACCCGTTAACTTTCCCTCTAGTCTTTTTTGGATACCCTAAACTATGGTTCTGTTGGTTACTTCAACCTGACCATTTTCTTGTGGGTGAGCTACCGATGTGAACTTCTGTGCAATTCCCAACTTCTAACACCATTAAGGGAAGATCCCACTTGTAAAATGTGTGTCGTTGTCTGTAACAATAGTTTGTGGTACACCGGAATGGCAAACTATGCTTTGCAACACGAACTTATTTGTCACCTCTGATGTTACTCTTCCGAGTGGTTTTGCTTCGATCCACTTTATGAAGTAATCAATTGCCATAATAAGGAATCTTGCATTGCCAGCACCCTTTGGGAAGGGCCCTACCAAGTCAATTCTCCATTTGTCGAATGGTCATGCTCTATTTATCCTAGTTAGAACAGCCTGCAATTTATGCGATATTGGAGCATTAATCTAGCAGCTTCTACACTTAAGCCCAAAATTTTAGCATCATTGAACATGGTTGGGCAATAGTATCCTGCCCAAATTATATTTTTGGAAATTGTTCGAGATCCTTGATGCATTCCGTATAGTCCTTCGTGTACCTCTTTCAAGATCTCCTCCGCTTGTAACGATCCTACACACTTTATCGAAGATAAGAAACCTTTTTTGTACAAGACTCCTCCTTCATAAACATAGTTGCGAGATAGTAACTCCAACTTTCTGGCTTGAATCTTGTCTGATGGAAACTTTCCCTATGCTTAGTAATCTATCATTGGTGTTATCCTGTTTATTTCTTCTTCTCGAACTGCTGACACATGTGTGATTGTGTACTTCTGATTGGAATGACCTCCACCTTCACATAATTATGTTCAACCAATGAATCAAATCCCGTTGTTTGTAGCTTTCTCAAGGCATCTGCTTTCACATTTTCACTTCTTTGCACATGTTGGATATTGAAGTACTCAAGTTGAGCAATGAGCTGTCTGACCATTTTTAAATATTTTATCAACTACCCTTCTCAGACTTCATAGTCTCCTCTGACTTGTTGTATTACTATTTCCAAATCACTAAAGGCTTGAACACTTTTGACCTTCAACCTTATTTTAAGGTCTAAGCCACATACTAATGCTTCGTTGAAGAAAATATATATGTTTCCCTCCTCTTGAATTGACTAATAGGAGTCTTGCTCCACAACCTTCTTTGTTAGATACGAACAATTTCCATGTTGTGTCCACCCATTTGGAATTTCCTTTGTTGATTCCAAGATTTTGTTATGTATTTGCAGCTTGTGCATCTTTACTTGTCATTTCTGCAATGAAATCTTCTAGTACTTGTGCCTTGATTAGACAGTTCATGGTTGGAACTGTATCTCATATTGTCCTAATTCAAGAGCCTATTTGGTCATTTGACCCGATGCTTCAGGTTTGCATAGTATATTCTTGATTGGGTAGTCAGTATAAACAATGACCTCATAATTGTGGAAATAGGTTCACAACCTCTTTGCTGAGTATCTCTAAAACTAAAATCAACTTTTCAACTGGCATGTATGCCTTCTCTGAACTTCGTGGTATTCTACTAACGCAGTAAATTGGTAGTTACCTTTTCCCTTATCGACTCACCAAAAATGAGTAAACTGTGTTTTTTGAAACTGCCAAGTACAATTACAGAGTTTCTCCAGGGCTTAGTGGTTTCAATGTTGGCAGGACTTGAAGCTACACCTTCAAGGACTCATATGCCTTCTGAAATTTTTCATTCCAGCTAAACTTCTTAATCTTCTTAAAGACTTCAAAGAGTGGGAAATGCTTCTCAGCTGCTTTTGAAACAAATCTGCCGAGTGCTGCTAACGATCCCATTAGCATCTGCACTTCCTTAACTGTTCGTGGTTGAGGAAGTTTAGCTATGGCTTATATCTTCTCTGGATTGGCCTCTATCCTCCTGGAAGATACTTTGAGCCCTAAGAATTTCCCTGCGTCTACTTCAATTATGCACTTCTCGAGATTAAGCTTCATGTTAATCCCACTTAGCTTGTCTAATGTTTCCTTCAAGTCTTCCGTGAAGACTCATACACTTCTACTTTTGATAACCATGTCGTCAACATAAGCCTCCACATTTCATTCTATCTTATTTCGAAATTCCTTATCAATCACTCTCTGGTATGTTGCTCATACATTTTTTTGGCCAAATGGCATTTTCACGTAACAAAACGTTCTGAAGCTTGTTATGAACCATGTCTTCTCTGCATCTTCTAGGTTTATCAGTATCTGGTGGTACCGTTTATATGCATCTAAAAAGACTAAAACTCTGTATCCTGAAATTGCTTAGACGAATTGATCAATCTTAGGCAAATGATAACAATCATTTGGGTAAGCCTTATTTAGATCGGTAAATTCTATGCAAATTCTCCACCTCGCATATACCTTTTTACCATCACTGGGTTCGCTAACCATTTTGGATAGGTTACCTCTTTTGAGATACCGGCCTGAAGCAATTCCATTACATCTTCTTCAATTGACTTCTACCTATCACTGACAAAGTTTCACTGCTTCTGCTTGACTGGCTTGATCGAGTCACTGATATTTAAGGAATGGGTAACGATATTTAAGGAATGTATCCTTGTGACTTTGAAGAACTCTTATGACCATTGTTTTCTCCGTATCTGGAAGATTATTTCCTATCTTGATGCACTTAGCCTCGTCTTTGTCATCTAAAGTGACTTCTTCAGTTTCTTCTCCCAAATCTACTGGAGGGTCTCATTGATAGAGTAACTTGGTATCCGGGACAGTGCTAACCATTTTTGTTTGCTCCATTTTTTTCCAGCTTTCAGTGCAATAACCATACATTGCCTTGTTGTTTGATGGGTTTCTCTTGTCATTGCTATACGTGCTAGAGTTGGGAACTTCGCTACTAAGTGGTATGGGAACCTTATCGCCTTTGTCGTATTCATCCAATGATGGCATTAAATGGACTTGGTGTGTCCATAACCACAAAATCACACATGATGGTACAAATCTTATCATCATCTTCTATCGTAACAGGAAGATGTATGTTTCCCAATGGTGTCTTTTCTTGTCCCATAGACCCTACAAGGGTAGATGAGAAATTTCTTTAAATTAGTTCGCTTGAACCCCAACTTATCGAAGCAATCTCCAAATAAAATTTCAACCGCATTTCCATCATCCACAAACACCCTGTGCACCGTTGCATTCCCAATTTTAGTAATGATAACCATTGGGTCATTATGCGTTGAAGCATTAGGAACTGCATCTTCTTCACTAAATGTAGTTGCTTCATCCAGTCGAAGTTTTTTTCCCATGGGCTCTTGTGGTGGTAGATACCTAGCTTTGGCCTTCTAGGAATTTTTTTATAAGTACTCTGTTGATCCATGTATTGATAGGATTACCCTTTTTGGAGCCTCGCTTACGAAGTCCTGTTCGTAATCCACTGCTGCCGTCATCTTCTGGCTCCTGCCTTGTGTGTTGGATGTAGCTTGGTTCTTAGCCACATAACTTCCTACTTTATTGGCTTTACTGTATCGATTCCCTTCATCCTCTATTCTGTATTGGACTAATCGATAATTTCTCAAATTATCCTCTATTTGCCTTCTTAAATCTCTGCAGTACTCGATGTCATGACCATGGGCCTTATGAAAGACACTGTAATATTCTCTGGATATTTTTTCTAGAGGTGCTATCATTGGTGCGGGTTCACGAAATAGCTTTTGTTCACCTTCCATGTTTCCCTTTGTATTTTTCAGGGGTTTCTCTTTGAATATTGGCCCTTGCATTCCTACTTCTCTTCCCTTGGAAAATACATTTCCTTTTCCTTTCTTCACAAACCTTCTTTCCGTGTCCTCTATCATTCTCTTTTTGCCTCACTCCCGCTCTATCTTGCGTTTATTCGCCTCTTCAGTTCGCACATACTGTTCTATCATCTTCTGCAGATCTCTTGGGTTTTCGGGCATGTTTTTTGTAAGTTTCTTATAAAATTCTTCTGATTGCATGCCTACTGTAAATGCACCCAAGGAGGACTGGAATGACAGGTTTTGCACTTGGAAACTCTCGATGACGAACCTACAATTATATTCCGCGAGACTCTCATCGCTTCGTAAGGCTATGTTGTTCAAGTCCGCTATTGTTTGTGAACTTCTTCTTCTGATAGAGGCGTCCTAATAAAATTTGACAACTATGTCCAAGACTTGATGATTCCACTTGGTAAGTCTTTGTACTATGTGATCGTTGTCCTTGATAGGTAGATAGGAAAAACCTTGCAAACCAACTCTATGTCAGCATCTCGGAATCTCATGCTATTGCAGTAGGAATGCAAGAATTCCTTTGGATATGTGGTTCCATCATAGATTTTAACGTGCAAAGGCAATTTAATGTCCTTTGGCATCTTGAAATCACGAAGATGCGGTGCCAATAGCGATCTGTCTGCATCGTCATCTGCTACAATCTTTCTTAACTCATCCTTTTACTTGAGACTTTCTTGCACTTGACTTTGTTTTCTACTCATCTTCGAAGGTTTTGGCTTCAGAGTTGTTAAAAACTGGTTGTAAGGGATTTCTCTATTTTCTTCTAGGAATGTTGCAAACGCTTGCCTTTTTTTCTCTTGGGTTATGTTGGGGGATTCTGTTTCCCCCTCATCATCTTCCGTGTCTTCCTTATTGTGCTCCTTTTCCTTACTAGGTATGAACTCTTGATCTTGACTAGTCTATTGCGCCCAACTGTTTATTCCTGTGTCTGGTGATTATGGATTTTCTCACTTCTGGTGAACACCATTGTTTACTTGAAGGATTCTCAGATCGAAAAAAACTCACTCCCCACAGTTGGTGCCAATGATGTGAAAATCCATCCAAGTACAACACTCGCTATCCACCGAAAGTTTCTCCTCCTGCAAAATAGATCCTGGAAATGATTCTGAGGTAAATACTCCGACAATCAAGTTAGCCTTCTTCTCTAGAGAATTGTAATTTTTCAATGCAGTTGCCCTTACCTTTAGAAATCTTACTTTTACTGTATTTATAGGCTAATGTTATCATGGTTTCTTGTTATCTGGGGTTTGAGATCGTGGGTCTTAACATGACCCCTATATTCTTAGTTCGTGCCTACGTGCTTATCCTTTTCCGCTTCTCTCGGTCTTCACCTAGGACCATGATCATCTCACTCCACTTCTATCGGTTCATGGATGACTTGAATATTGGGTTGAATGGCCCTAATTGTTTATAACTTGAGATTGGGCTGGGACTGCACTTCAGTAACCTTTAATTATTCGGCTATGTGTACACCATTTGCAGATATTTGAAGGTCATTCGCAAGGATGGTGGAAGATATCGAAGGTTATTCGTAAGGATAGTAGTAGATTAAAGGCCACAGACTCCAAATCTTGGTATTAGATGGAATTAAGACCAAGAATAGCGAACTCAAAGTTCAAGAAGGCCAAGGAAGAAATGGAGGGATCGTTGTCCAAGGTTTCACGGAGTTCTGGGAAATATCTGAGGAGTATCGGGCCTTGAGGGTTGCATAATTGATTTTTTTTCTTGAGAGCTATAAAATCGACTACAAGAACTTCCAAATCGGATTAACGGTACACTCGTAACAAAGTAAAAAAGTCAACCGACCGGATCAGCCATAACTAGCATGGACCACCACAGACCACACTAGGCCGACACGAGGGTCTCACCTTGTACAACACATTCCATGCCACAAGGCCCGTTCTTGGAGCCTTCAGCATGGCCCATTTCAACCAACATGATCCGTGCCAAGCTCCAGCTTGGGACATGCCATCACATGTCGGCTTTGTGCCTTTGTCTTCTTTTCACTCCAAATTTGGCTAAGTATGGGCTCATTACTTCTCATTTCATGCGGTCTGTGCCATTTCAAGTCACCAATGTCAAGACCAACTGATGAGGTGCAAAAAATGACACATCATGTGCCAAGATACTGAGAAAAATGAGGTTCACCCTACGGGGAGTGCAAAATGACATGGGACAAGG
>JAULKK010000011.1:5049527-5073692 GCA_032355705.1 Rubia peregrina
TAGCAACATCATCCAATGGCATGAGGAGTCCTTCTATGACTTTTGGGAGAGGTTCAAGAAGCTTCTTGCTAGTTGTCTGCTTCATGGCTCTTTGGACGGGGATTTAGTCTACTACTTCTACAATGTTCTTCTTGATCAAGATCAAAGGCTAATGAGTTGAGCTATAAGTAGTTCTCTTGGGGCTAAGTCATCTAGGAAAGCTATGGAGTTTTACAAAGAGCTAGCTGAAGAATCGAGAAACTTTAGCTCAAGAGCATATTTAAGAAGGAAAATTTTTAACAATGCAAGTGCTTCTTCCAACCATGGAAAGCTTGAAGACCAAGTGTCAAATATTACTTCTATGGTCAAGGCTTTGATGACTCAATTCGGGGCAAAACCTCATGTAAAGTCATGCAAGATTTTTTCTTCTCCACATCTAATGGATTCATGTCCGACTTTGCAAGATGATTATGTGGATGAAGTAAGTTCTATGGGGTGGAAAGAAGGCCAAGGGTACCAAAATCAAGGGTATCAAGACTATCAAGGAGGTGGAGGTTACCAAAACCGGCCTTACAATGTGGCTAACCAAGTTCACCCAAATCTCTTATATGGGAATGCACAAGGAGGCCAAAATGTTCAACCTTCCCGTACTCGTCAACCACAATACCGGTCTCCACAACCGCAATACCAAAGCCTTGGTGATAAGCCCGACAATGAAGGTGAAAGTTTAGGAATTTCAAACCAGGAGGTCATGCAAGCCAATGGGAAATTGACCATCTGTGCAGACAAGTCAGAGAAACACTGAGGGAAAACCAACTCCAACAACAAAAATCTAAACACTCAAGTGAGCCAAATGGCTCAAATCTTGAATCGAATGGTGGCAAGAGATAAACCCTCATCCGAATGTGAGTACTATATCATTGAGGAGTGGAAAGGAAGTGAAAATACCCCAAGACAAGGTTGATGTAGAACGGGTGTATGAAGAGGAAGAAGATGTTGAGAAAAAGGCTAAGGTGTTGGCCAATGAGAAGATCGATGAGAGGAAAGAAATTGAAGAGAAGACCTTCATGCCTAGGCCAGGATCAAATCCTGAAACCTTATCACCTCCTCGCAAGAAATCCAAAGGGGTGGAGATCCCTATCTATGAGCCAAAACCACCATTTGCGGAAGCCTTTAAGGAAATGAGGACCAAGGAGGACAACAAGGACATCTATGAAGTATTTCGTTGATGTGAGGTAAAAATTTCACTCTTGAATGCTATAAATCATATTCCTAGGTATGCTAAATTCCTCAAAGAATTGTGTACCATCAATAGGAAACAAAAATTACAAAGTAACAAGAAGAGTGGGAAAAGTGAATGTGTCTCAGCCATTTTTTATGAGGAGTTACCTCTTAAATGCGATGATCCAGGAATCTTTACGATTTCTTGTGAGATAGGAGGGAAATGTGTTAACAAGGCCATGCTAGACTTATGTGCTTATGTTAATGAGATTCCATTTTCTTTGTATGAAAGCCTGGATTTTGGCACTTTTCAAAAAACAGGGGTTGTTATCCAACTAGCTGATCATTCTTGCACATACCCAAAAGGTATTGTGAAAGATGTGATGTTGAAAGTGGATTATTTTACTTTCCCTGCAGATTTCTATGTCCTTGATATGAGAGTGATAGTAGTGCCACACCTATTTTGTTAGGAAGGCCATTTTTAAAACATCAAGGACAGTGATTGAAGTGCATAATGAAACATTAACAGTGGAATTTTATGGGCGGAAGGTGAAATTTTACACTCACACTTCTATTGACTCTCCTAGTATATACCATTCTTGCCAAGCCATTAATCTTAACAATGATATAAAGCAATATGTTTTTGAGCCCAATTATGGTAGTTCCTCAAATGTTGCCATAGATGATGCTCTGATTGCAAATGTTATTAGTACTAACTTGAAGGGAAACAACAATGGTGAACACTATCACGGGAAAGAAACTTCCAATACCCTCTGTATGTCAGGGAAAGCCTGTAAAGGTGATTTTCCCTCTTTCTCGTGAGAAGAGTTCGGTGGAAGAGTGCAAACCACCACCGAAAATTCTTAAATATTCATCTCTTAGGAAAGGAGAGAAACCCCCAAATGCTCATTCAATTGAGATTTCCATGGACCAAAGCGGTATGCTACTATACATGTTAAGAGAACATGATGAGGCATTGAGCTATGTACGGAAAGTATTGATTGGGGATGATGTGGATCCCCTATGTTTTGTACAATATAGAGGAAAGGAAGCCAGTCATTCTAGTCAATGTGAGTAAACTCCAAGAAAGAAGGTATGTCGTGCCAACGACGTTAAATAAATTTGGTTTTGAACATCCAGATTGTCACCTCTCTGTTCATATTATTTCAATTTGATTTGTTTTGAGTAATTTCATTAATTGGAATTGTTCTTTTTATAGGTGTATTTTGATATGATTTTGCAGGATATTGAAGATAGAAAGAAGGAAATAAGAAGTGGAGAAAGTCTTGGAATTTGGTAAGTTTTGAATGTGCTTTTAGAGTAGGAAACCCTGTCTGTCATGAGCGCGAGAGATCTTTCGTGAGTTGTGACAGCCCTGTCGCTATCGCGATGGAAATCAGGTAACAATTCTCAAGTATTCAACTTCCAGGTCCAAACATTCGCTATCGTGATATAGGCATCGCGAGTTGCGACAAGCCTCTCTCAATTGCGATAGAAATCAGAAGGATCTAACCATTTTTCTATTTCTAGATCCAAACATTCGCGATTACGAAAGAGCTATCGCAAGTCGCGGTGCCCTGTTACGAGTCGCGATGGTATCTGTCTCGAGTGTAACGCGGGGCTTACCGTTCATATTCTTTTAATCCCAGCATTGCAACTCGTAATGCTCCTGTCGCGCTGGCGACACTGGGTGTATAAAAGTAAATTTTACGGGCAGAACTCGCCAGTCCTATCATTTTCCTTTTTTCCGCTGTCGTAGCTCCACTGCCCCACCGTTCCTCCACCATATACCAGCCAAAAAACACAATTTAGGCCAGCCCAAATCTTCCCCAAGCCAATACCCATACAAATTCCAACCCATTTCAACATAAATCAATCCAAATTTCTCCAAGATCACGAAACACTAAAATTTAAGGATTTCAAAATTTTAGGGTGAATCAAGTTAGAAATTGTTGTGGGTTCGGCTAATTCATCATCCCAGGCTTCAATTCGGTAACATTCTTCAACTTTATGCTCTTGATTAGCTTTATCATTTGAATTTGTGATTTGTGATAAGTTGAAAAAAAACTGGAGGATGTTAGTTTTGTCATTTCTAATGATTATTGTGAATCTGTGAATGACATATATGGTAACTTTTGTGAATGTGATTGGTGTGAGTTGTGATGAACTGATCATCCTTCAGAAAAATGTTGTAAATAGATTCTTGTTAATTTTGGCTATGATTTGTGATTATTTTTTCTCTGATTTTAACTTAGGCTTTAGGGTGTGATTAGTCAATGATTGTGATTTTGACTGTGACTTTCACCTTTAACTGTTATTGTCATATTGTAAAAAATGATTTTATTTTCACTTTGATTAGGTTAGTTTAATTAAGCTAGATTTTAACTTAGGTTTAGCTTTGCTTAGGATAGATAGCTTTATTATTTTGGCATAGCATAATTAGTATTACAATTGGAATGAAACATATGCACATGAACTTAACATGCATTTTTCTTCTTGATATGATTTGCATATTAGTTAGTACACATATTTTATTTTTAAATAATATCCAAGTGATTATTGTAACTCTTATTTCAATGTGCGCCTGATGTGGTTTGTTGTATTGAATAGACATGTCCTCAAAGAATAGGGCGAGAGTAGTTCCTTCTGCCCCACCTCCACCTTCGCATCTAGTAGCCAAGCCTGCACCACCACTTATCCTTGACAGATTCATGGGATTGCGTCGGATCACCGGCGCCTATGCTCAGAGGTAGGACACTTTTTCTGCAAGAAAGATCCAAGAGACTTGTTTCGTTGATGAAGCAGCATTGGATGCCCTTCAGCTCAAGGAGCCATTCCTCTGCCTATTTGACAAAGGGGGTACGGGAGAATTCTTATCCCAAGGAGCGCCCAATTACCATAGGTACACCCTTGAGTTCTTATCCACTTTCAAGACTTATACGGAGGTGGATTGGGTGCCATGCGAGAAGTTAATTCAGTTTCACCTGAATGACCGCTCATCTTAGATGAGCCTCTCGGATATTGAGGCAGCTTTTGGGTGGGAAACTTCAGAGATCAGGGAGAGGATTGATCCGGGAGGCATACACCCACTATGGAGGAGAGCTTCTTGTTCTGGAACGCTTTCACCAGGAAGGTGTAAAATGTCAAGGACAAGAACAATAGCATCATTCATCCGGCGCTTCGGTATGTGCACCACCTCCTATCCTCCACTCTATTTCGTCATGCTGAGGTGACAAATGTCCCGAATGATGAGATCTATTTTTTTGGGACTTGACCAGTGAAGGAACGGGAGGCGGCTAAGAAAGATAAGGGGGAAATTTTGGGAATTTTAAGATTGAGAGTTTTGTGAGGTTTTCATTTGGGGGAAATATTAGAATTAGGATGAGGGTAGTTGAACTTCTTTGTATCTTGAATCTTTTCTTACTCGAGGTCGAGTAAGGTTCAAGTGTGGGGAGGTTTGATACGGCCATTTTATATGATGATTTTGTGACCCTTTATACTCATTTTTGGTACACTTTTATAATTTGGATGCTCCATTTTACCATGAAATTCTATTGCTAGAGTAAATAGCAACTTTAACGCTCTTATCACTTTTAATACGGATTTTGTGAGACGGGGTGATCGTTGGAAAATTTGAAGACCATGAAGACTCCATTTTGAAGACAATGAAGACTTTTAAGGCTTAAAGAAGAGAAGAGGAGACTACTATACTTAGAGCAAAAAGAAGTAAATTGTGAGGGCAGAGTATTCTGGCCGTCGCGAGTTGCGACGGTCATCGGTCCATACTTACATTTTCAAATTTTTGTACTATAAATCCTCATTACTTTTCTATTTCTTCCTCAACTTTTCTCTCCCGATTCCAAAACTTAAAACCCTAGTTTTTCCATCTTAGTTTCTTCTTGATTTCATGTTTGAATTGCTTTTGTTAATTAGTATGAATTCTAGTAGCTAAATATAACCTTGAGAGCAATTGATTAAGGCTTCCAAGACCATATCTAGATATCTATATGTAAGCTATTTAGTGCTTTGCTATTGTGCATTTATTATGCTTTAATTGGGTTGTTGAATCCATTAATGATATTGGAAGTTTGATTATATGAATAGCTTGTATGATTATGTGTTAGGGTTTGGAAAAATTATCTAATTCAACCTTCTTTTAATATAAAATCCAAGATCATGAGTTAGAGCTTCTAATGTTGTTGATGATTTGATGAATGCTAGATAAATATGATAAAGTTAAATTTCTTGTCATATTTGTTTTGTGTAGCAAATGAGAGAGGTTTATAAACGTTCAACGTTCTTGACTAATCTTGTATAAATGCATGAATTTGTTCAATGCTTAGACACGTTGTAGTGTTTATAAGTGTTACCAAGCTTGTTGATTCTTTGTACTTAATGTCATTAATGGGATACCTTTAGGCATTGAACGACTAAAGGGGGTCATTAGTGAGCCTTAGCGAGAAATGTCAAATTCACTCTTGTAAACTACTATCAAAGAAGGGTGGAAAAATTGTCTTCATAACCAGTAGTTAAAGTAGTGAATAGGTAGTGGATTCAAAGATAGGTAATAGGTTCGAAAGCAGAAACCTATTGCCCCAAAGCATTTGTCATTTGTAGTTTTTATATCTTTTTCTTAGTTTATTGCATGATTAGCATAGTTCCTTTTTCTCTTTGGTTGTTTTTGTTTGGAGTAGGTATTGCTTGAATTCTTGGTGAATGTTTATCGAGGATCCTTGCAATATCATTCTGACTTTTTGAAAAATAAAATAAAATATGGAACATCTCACCTTGAGGGAACTCATGATGAGAAGAGAGGCTTAATGAGCAATATTTTGTGGGATTTCTCATTCCCACCATCCTACCAAATCTTGCTATATGTTGAGGGATAGGCAATGTGAAGAAGAAAGAACCGTTGGCTTTCAAAACCAAGGCTGTTATGAAGAGTGCTATCAAGAAGATGGAGTTGATGGTTTTCAAGGGTTGGGAGAAAGTAGCAAATTTTCCCCTCTTTTGATATGGAATCCAAAACCATGAATTAAAGCTTTTAATATAGTTGATGATTTGATGAATTCTAGATAAGTGTGATAGTGTCGAATTCTTTTTCATGTTTATTTTGTGTAGCAAATAGGAGAAGTCTAGTAACGTTGAACGTTCTTGACTAATCTTGTGTAAATGCATGAATTGGTTCAATGCTTAGATACGGTGTAGTGTTTATAAGTGTTACAAAGCTTGTTGATTCTTCGTATTTAATGCCATTAATGAGATACTTTTAGGTGTTGTTCGACTAAAGAAGTCAATAGTGAGGTTTAACAAGAGATGTCGAATTCACTCTTGTAAACTACTATCAAAGAAGGATATATGATTTATCTTCACAAGTTGTAAAAATATTGAATAGGTTGTATGTTCAAGGATAGATAAGAGGTTTGGAAGTGGAAATAAACTGCGCCCAAGGTCCCATAAATTGTGTTTAATATCTTTTTAGTAGTTTGTTGCATATTTAGCGGATTTACATTGCTTACTAGTTAAATTTTCTTTAAATTCATAACTTAGAAAAACCAACCAAAACACCCCCCCCTCTTTACAAGATTTTATATATTTGCTTATCTCTATATCTAGTGTAGTATTCACCTTTATATGTAAAAACCCTTAGGAAAATCCCTTTTCTTTGTTGACGGCCCTGATTTGCTGCTATCTACTTAATTGTATTTAGTAAACATTTAGGGCTTATAAATTGTAACTTTGAGAGTTACGGCGACGACCTCCTCCCAAATTTTGGCGCCGCTGCCGGGGAAGAGGTATGTATTTTAAGTGTTTGGGTATATTATGTGTGAATATGTGCTAGTTGTGAACATTTGTTAGTTTTCTTTTATTTGATTTTTATTTGACATTACTTTGGCTTGGAGACATATTTTTTGAGTTCTTGGTGTATGGTTAGTACTCGATCCTCTTCACAAGAACCCCTACACTACGACCCTGAAGTATAGTTGAACTTGAAAGGGGCTAAGAGGATTTCTTTGGAAAGTGTAAATAACACCCCTTCTAGTGATCATTTTGTGGAACCTTCTACCTCTATGGATCATCAAGAGGAACATGAAGAGGAAATTTCGGGATGAGAACCTCAACACTCTCACATTCAAGGGGGGAACATCCCGTTGAGGAAAATTCCATTGAGGGAGGTTATGGCTCCCAACCTTGAAAGACAACTAATGTGCATCACATCTCCGATGGTTGGAGCTAATGGAAATTTTGAGTTAAAGTCCAGATTGATACACTTTCTACCATCCTTTCTTGGTAGGCAAGGGGAAGATCCAAACAAACATCTTCTCGACTTTCAAATGGTTTGCAGTGGGATGCTTCCCGAAGTAGTGAATGAGGAGCTTTAAATGTTGAAGTCCTTCCCATTTTCATTGTGAGAAGCCGCAAGGAATTGGATCCATTATCTTCCATCCAGAAGCATCACCTCTTGGATTGAGTTGAAGAGGAAGTTTCTCTCAAAATACTTCTCAGCTTCAAAATCCGCCATCTTGAAGAAGGATATTAGCAACATCATCTAATAGCATGGGTCATTTTGTGACTATGGGGAGAGATTCAAGAAACGTCTTGCTAGTTGTCCGTATTTGGGTGGGGAGAGACCAAATCCCCACCCAAAGCTCCGATTTGAGAATGCCCAAGGGGGTCAAAATGTTCAACCTTATCGCCCTCCGCAACAAAAATATCAGCCACTAATACCTCAATATCAAAGTTTTGGTGATAAGCTCCACAATCAAGGTGAAGGTTTGGGATGTCAAAGGAGGAAACCATGCAAGCCATTGGGAAATTGACCATATGTGCGGAAAAGACCGAGAAACACCAAGTGAAGACCAACTCTAGCCTCAAAAACCTAGAGACTCAACTGAGGAAAATGGATCAAATATTGAATCGAATGGAGGCAAGAGATTTAAGGAAACTTTCTTCTCAACCAGAGCTTAACCCTCGACAAAATACAAGTGCTATCACTTTGAGAAGTGGTAAGGAGGTTAGCACTTCTCGGAAGGATGTAATCATTGAAAATGAACCCACTGTGGTTGAAGCTTTTGAGAAGGAAGTGGAGAAAGAGACCGAGAAAGTGGCCAATGACAAGGTGAGGAAAGGAAAGGAGAAGGAAGAAGAGATCACCAATGATAAATAAACATCTATTCCTGAGCCTTCATCCCCTTCTCACAAAAAGGCAAAGATGGTGGAGATCCCTCCATATGTGCCGGAACCACCATTTCTGGAGGCTTTGAAGGACAAACGGAGGAAGGGAGACAACAAGGATATCTACGAATTATTTTGTAGATGTGAGGTAAATATTCCCCTTTTGAATACCATTGAAAAAATTCCTAGTTATGCTAAATTTCTTAAGTAATTTTATTTTGTGAATAGAAAGCAAAAAGCCCAAAATAAGCTAAAGAAAGTAAAAAATGAGAATGTCTTCACTTTGTCTCAAAGAGAGTTACCTTCTAAATGTAGCGATCCCGACATGTTCACCATCCCTTGCATGATAGGAAACACACACTTTGAAAAAGCCATGCTTGACCTAGGTGCATCCATAAATGTGATTCCTTACACTTTGTATGAAAACCTCAATTTGGGTATTTTGCATAAAACCAGGGTGGTTATCCAATTAGCTGATCATTCTAGTGCATACCCTAAAGTTATTATCGAGGATGTGTTTGTTAAGGTGGATTCCTTAATATTCCCCTCGGATTTCTATATCTTTGATATGGAGCAGGATAAACATGCTGCTCCAATTTTGTTGGGGAGGGCATTTTGAAAACTTATAGGACAATTATTGATGTGCATAATACTACCCTCACCATGGAATTCGATGGAATTAAAATAAAGTTTAACATAGACGACTCTATGAAGTATCCTAATGAAGTATTCTTGCCATGCTTTAGATGTTGTTGATGCTGTTGTGCAAGAAGTTTTTAAAGTAAGTGGTGATGATTCCTTATTATTTGCTATACAATGTGTATTCTATGAGCACTAACTTGAAGGAAATATTTGAGGACTTGAATGAGCTTCAAAAGATGAGTTTGAACCCTCTTTCTCTACCCTTAGAGGAGTCCAAGAAACTGGAACTCTTTCCATCAATAGTGAAAGCCCCGGTAATTGAACTTAAACCATTCCCAAGTGACCTCAAGTATGCATTTCTTAGGGAAGGAGAAACACTCCCCGTCATCATTTCAAGTAAGCTCACTCAAGAGAAAGAGGAAAAGTTAATGGTGGTACTGCGGGAAAACAAGAAAGCAATTGGATGGACTATGTTTGACATTCAGGGCATAAGTATATCCACTAGCATGCACTGAATCTTGTTAGAAGATGATGCAAAACTCGTGCGAAAACCCTATACGTTGTTTAAATCCACCTATAATGGAGGTGGCGAAGGTGGAGATACTCAAATTGTTTCAAGCGGGGATGATTTATCCGATCTCGGATAGTAAATGAGTGAGACCAACTCAAGTGGTGCCAAAGAAGAGTGGAGTGATGGTAGTTAAGAATCAGAAAGGAAAAATGGTGCCCACTCGTGTCCAAAATGGGTGGCGATTTTGCATTGACTACCAGAGGCTAAATGCGGTAACTCAGAAGGATCACTTCCCATTACAATTCATTGATAAAATGCTCGAGAGGCTCATGAGTCATCCATATTATTGCTTCTTGGATGGGTACTGGGGTATTTTTAAGTGGCTATAGCTTTGGAGGACCAAGAGAAAACCACATTCAAGTGCCCCTTTGGTATGTTTGCTTAATGGTGTATGCCTTTCGGGCTATGTAATGCCCCAACTACACTCCAAAGGTGTATGGTAAGTATTTTCTATGAATTTATTGAAAGTTTTTTTGAAATATTCATGGATGATTTCACCGTTCATAGTTATTCTTTTGAAAATTGTTTAGAAACTTTAGCATAAGTTCTTAAGCGTTGTATTAATACTAATCTTGTTTTCAATTCCGAGAAATGTCATTTTATGGTAGAACAAGGCATTGTCTTAGGCCACATTGTCTCCTCTAAGGATATTGAGGTAGACAAGGCAAAGATGGACATAATTCAAACTTTGCCTTATCCCACTAATGTGCGGAAAATGCGCTCTTTTCTTGGTCATACATGATTTTACCACCGATTCATCACAGATTTCTCCAAGATTGCATCTCCTTTATGCAAGTTATTGTAAAAGGAGGTGGAATTTTTGGTGGGCAATGGTTGTAAAACAACCTTCAATTTATTGAAAGAAAGGTTAGTTTTGGCCCCTATCATTCAATCCCCATTTGGTCCATGCCCTTTGAGATCATGTGCGATGCAAGTGATTACGCCGTCGGAGTGATGCTTGTTCAAAGAGTGGGGAGAGCGCTTCACACCATCCACTATGCATACATGAATTTCAACGAGGCCCAAAGGAACAACTCCACCACATAAAAATAATTGCTAGTGGTTGTATTCTCTTTAAAAAAGTTTCGATCTTATTTGTTTAGTACCAAAGTTATTGTGTACACTGACCATGCATCGCTTCGGCACTTGATGATGCAGAAAGTGGCCAAGTCGATATTGATTAGATGGATTTTTGTTTTGATCAATTTTAACTTGGAGGTCCGAGACAAGAAAGGTACGGAGAACCTTGTAGCCGATCATTTGAGCCGGTTGGTTCCATACCAAAAAGTTGAGGTAATGTCACCAATGACGGAACATATACGGGAGGAGTTCCCCGATGAATAATTGTTCACTATTGGGAACCTCCAACCTTGGTATGCCGACATTGTGAATTTTCTTGTCTCCGGTAAATTTCCTCCCCATTTTATAAATGCTCAAAAAGATAAGCTAAGAAGTGATGCTAAATATTATGTGTGTGATGATCCCTTTTTGTGGAAACAATGTGTTGATCAAGTTGTTAGAAAATGTATCCCCGATAATGAAGTACATTCAATTCTTTTTTTGTCATTCGTATGCATGCGACAGTCAATTTGAAGCAAAGAGGACCGCTAAAAAAGTCTTAGAAAATGGTTTTTATTAGCCAACATTGAATAACATGCATATACTCTTTGCAAAGATTGTGATGAGTCAGAGAGTAGGAATTATTTCCTCTAAGAATGAGATGCCTCAAAAGCTTATATTGTATTGTGAAATTTTTTATGTTTGGGGCATTGACTTTATAGGACCTTTCCCTAACTCTTTTGGCTTTACATATATTCTTGTTGTCGTTGATTATGTGTCAAAGTGGGTTGTAGAAAAACCCACAATGACTGATGATTCTAAAGCATATTTCTTAAAAGATAACAACTTCTCTAGGTTCGGGGTCCCTCGAGCCTTGATTAGTGACCATGACACCCATTTTTTCAATCAGACAATAGAGACACTTTTGAAGAAGTATGGTTTCACACATAAGACATCTACCGCCTATCACTATTAAACCAATGGCCAAACCAAAGTTTCCAATAGAGAATCAAGTCTATTATTCAAAAATCGGTTAACCCTAACTGGAAGAATTGGAGTTCTCAGTTGAATAATGCCTTATGGCTATATAGTACAACATATAAGACACCGATTGGTCTATCACCATATTGGTTTATCTTTTTAAAGCCATGTCATTTACCAGTAGACATAGAGCACAAGGCTTATTAGGCGGTAAAGAACTTCAACCTTGATATAGATTAGGCTAATTTGCATAGGAAGCTGCAATTGCAGGAATTGGAGGAGATAAGAAGAGAGTCCTATTAGAATGATGAAATTTACAAGGAAAATAAAAAGGCTTTGCATGACAAGATGATCAATAGGAAAATCTTGACATAGGCCAAAAGGTCCTCTTACTTCAATCCCGTTTTTGCCTATTTCTCGATAAATTGATGTCGTGGTGGATTGGTTCTTTTGAAGTGGTAAAGTTTTTACTGCATGGTATAGTAAAAATCTTAGATCGAGTTAAGTCCAACCCGTTTAAGGTAAATGGACAATGTTTGAAACCATACCACAAAAGTTTTGTGCCAGAAAAGGGAGAAGATGTTGATCTTTTTGATCCGGTTTGTGAGTAAACCCAAGACGGGAGGTATGTATTGCCAATGACATTAAATAAACTTAGTTTTGATCATCAGGCTCGTCTGGACTTTCCATTGATATTGTTTCAATTTAAGTTTTTGTCGATAATTTCATTATTTTGCCGTGTTCTTTTCATGATTTTCCATGATTTTGTAGCCAATTGAAGTGCATTTCACCAGATGGATGAAGGACTTAAGGCTATAAGAAATAAAAAAGCTTGAAAGTTGTAAATTCAAAATTTATTCTAAGTATGGGAAACCCTGTTTATCGTGAGTCGTGATGGCTATGTCACATGTCAAGACGAACAAGGGATATTTGACAACTCCCAGCTTCCTTTGTTCGCAAGTTGCAACGATCCTGCCACGATCACGACCAAAATCAGAACCAACTTCTGATTATGTGAACTTACAGATACAAAGCTTCGTGTGTCGCAAAGGAAGTGTCGCGAGTCGCACCCTTGCGAGACGCGATATCTATGTCGCGAGCATGAGAATAATCAGGAGGAATTTGGAAAAATATCACCACCCAGGTACGGATTTTTGAGTCATGATAGACATGTCGTGAATCGCGACACAGTGTCACGATTCAAGATGGTCTTGTTGCGATCGCGGTGAATATTATAACTTTTGGAAAAAAATCAACTCCCAGTTACACATTTTTTTGAGTCGCGGTGGTCTTTTCGCGATCGCGATATATATATAAAAAAGAGTTTGAAAAAATTACAAGTCCTAGGATCGAATTTTCGCAATTCACTACAGGCCCGTCGCGAGCGCTACTTCGATTTAACTTTTGGGAGTCCGTTGACTCCATCGTCTCGAGTCATGACACTGTAAATATATGGAAAAAATTGGGAAGACACCAATTTCTTCTTAGCCAAGCGTCGGATATCTGCCTCTCTTCCACCATAACCATTGCCCATCCTCCTTGCTACCACCAAATCCAGCTGAAAATGACGTTAAACTGGTTGGAATCTGCCCCATCCAAATCCCCATTAGATTTATCATCAATTTCACCTTAAACCTTTCCAAATTTCTCCAAGAAACCTGAAACCCTTACCTTTATGGATTTAAAAATTTCAAGTGCATAGGTTTAGGAATCTCTGTGGGTTCCGTTTATTCATCATACTAAGTATCGAATTGGTACATTTCTTCACCTCTTTGTTCTTGAATTGTGATATTGATTGAATTAGTAATTTTTGTGAATGTGTTAATTTGTGGGAATTATTGGAATTAGTCATGAACTGTTTGTTATGGATTTGGAATGTTGATATTATATTCATAACTTGATTTTAGGTGTGAAAATAGTAGAATTGATTACGCTAGTTTGGCTTTGATATTGGATGATGAAATTATTGCACATTTTGGCTATGACTATGCTTCAATATTTTGGTGGATGTTTTGTATGTGATCTTGAAGGATGAGATTTTGGAATTTTTACATTAGCTAATCGTAATGATATGTAACTATGGTTCTGCTTCTACAGAATTGTATATTAGCTATATGCTTATCTAGATTAGTGAAGTAGAATTGCATCTAATATGTGATGGCCTATGTTGATCTAAATTATTTGGGAACTGAAATGCTTGACCTAGATTGGTGAAATATGGCATAATTGTGGCATAGTGTATTTAGCAATGCAATTGGATTGAATTTTACATGTGTGGACATATAAGCATTATTGCACCTTTGTAGTAGCTTTTTGAGATTGTAGTATGTTGACTACATCAATTTTTACTACAATTTCTAATTTCTACGATGATGTTTAGGTGTTTATTTCTATGAGTTGCATACTAGTTTGGACAGTATGCTCTTTTGAAATAATTTCCAAGTGATTATTGCATTTCCCCCTCTTATATCCCTGTGCATTAGATATTTCTCGATGTGGTGATATTCATCCTTCTAAAAAGACCTAGACTTAAACAAGCTGTGAGCGCATCTGCTCCAGCTCCGCCTCCTCCACCGGTAGCCGAGCCAGCACCACCACCTCCCCTAGACAGATTTATTGGTCTGCGCTGGATCATCGGTGCTTATGTTGATCGATGAGGCATGTTAGCCTCAATAAGGATCCTAGAGACATGTTTCACTGATGAGAGCACTTTGGGGCCCTTCAGCTGAAGGAGTCAGCCCCATGCCTCCTCGATAAAGGAGGTATGCGATGTTTCATATCACGAGGTGCACCCACCTACTAGAAATACACCTTGGAATAATTGTCCATGGTGAGGTCATACACGGAGAGGGATGAAGTGCCTTGTGAGAGGTTCATTTAGTTTCATCTGAATGATCGATCGTGTGAGATAAGCCTCTAGGAGATTGAGGAGGCATTTGGTTGGGATGGAGCTGAGATCCGAGCATTGTTCGATCTGGAGAGAGATACCCCACAATTGAGGAGATTTCTTGTTCTGGCATTCCATCACCAGGAAGAAGCAGAATGTGAGGGCCAGGACAAATGTGATCATCCATCATTTCCTTCGATTCGTACATCGTTTTCTCTTCACTTATTTGTTCTAGAGCTCTAAGGCGATGAACGTGCCCAATGATAAGAATTGCTTCTTGTGGGAGTTGACTAGTGAAGGGACATGATATAGAGTATGTGCTAATTTATGGGTCATGAAGGTTATTGAGGTGGAAAAGAAAGACAAGGGAGAGATATCGGTAGGTGGCATGATCACCCTCCTTGCGGAGCAGTTGCGCATCGCCACTCCCGAGGGCCTTCAATGACTTGGTAGGGGGGAGTCATATCGCATCACATTGACCCGGATGGTCAAATTGCACTTGATCAAGGAAATAACGGATCCACATACATTTCATTGGTTGTATGAGGTTGGAGGAATCACATTCACGAAACTTCCACAACCCCAGCGAGCAAAGCCTGATTTGGCAATCGAGCCAGATGCTGAGTGTATGCAGGGTTTTCATCAGGAGATTAATAACCCCCCGGTTCGGTCTGACGAAGACGTTCTTCCCTCTATCCTAGATCTGTCACAGGATGCACTACATTCGCCAGCTTCGTCCCAATAGCACCAGCAGCCCAATCCGATGAAGGAGGATCGCAGCCTCCAGAGACAGTCTCAGCAACCGCCATCAGATTTCTATTTCCAATTGCACGACATGATATACAAGCACAACCTATACATGCCGCGAACTTTTTAGACGTGGATGAGGAGATTTATCAGCTCGCATCCAAAGTCTAGGACATGCAGGAACACTCTGGTGACACCCATGCCCAGATCCCGGAGCATCGAAGTGTTGGGAGACGCATCACATGAATGAGGAGTGGATGGCTCTATATCGTCAGCGCTACGGAGATGGGAGTTCATCCTCACAGTAGTGATTGTGAGCATATTTCACTTATGTGCCCTGCTACTTTGATTTGTATTGTGTTTTGACCTTTTTTGTCTACATTGGAGGCAATGAATTGTTCAAGTGTGGGGAGGGGATTTATCTTTTACTATTTTTTGGGATGATTTTTGACTTGGATATTCTAGATGTTTTTGTTTGTTTTGGGATGTTTTCTCTTGATGTATTCATATGCTTTTGTAGCTCTGACATGCAGAAGCTTTTTGGCTATTTTTAATTGAAAAACATGAAAAATGGTTTTTTTTGAAAATTTAGGGGGAAAATAAAATGAAAAAGATAATTAAAAATAAAACCTACTATGTTGAAAATATGAGAGGACAATTTAGGCAACATTGGGGGGGGGGGTCCTGATAGGCTGAAAACTTGAAAGGACGGCGTAGGGAAAATGAGAGGCTAAATGTGTGGGCGAGATGTCAGCAAAAAGAGAAATGATGTGTGACTAGGATGACAACCAGAAGGGGCTCTAAGGCAAAATGAGAGAAAGAGAGAAAAACATAAATATATATATGTTACAATTTACTCATTTTCCGACATTGGACTCATAAGGTTGCGATTGACACATGGATAGATTGGGTAGCCCAACATCATGGGCTTTCTTGGGATTTGGTAATTTGGCGGGGAAAATGAAGTAATCTTGATTCTTGGTATACTTCGTTCATGGGTTGTGATACCGGTATGAAGTGAAGCTTGTATTTGAACATTTGACATGTTTTTTACTTCAATTGATACCATTGGATTTTGAAAACATCAATTCGGGATTTGGAAATGTTTCTATGGGAATTAGAGAATTGATAAGTGGTTGATTTTGGTAGATTAAGGAATGGTGTGTGTGTCATAGAATTGTCATTTGATCTTTTGTTTTTGGACTTATGATATTGAGAGTTTTGTGAGGCTTTGATTCAAGGAACATTAGTATTAGGATGGTGGACATGTAAACTTCTTTATGTTGTTGAATCTTTTCTTAATCGAGGACAAGTATGGTTCAAGTGTGGGGAGGTTTGATGTGTCCATATTACATGGTGATTTTGGGATCTTCTGTAATCATTTTGGTAGCTTTTGTGCTTTAGATACTCTATTTACCTTGAAATTCTATTCGGAGAGTTAAGGGAAACTTTTGCACTCTTATCACTTTTCCAAAGAATTTTGTGAGACAAGGTAATAGTTCGAAGATTTGAAGATCATGAAGACTATTTTTGAAGACAAAGAAGACCATGAAGACTTGAAGACGTGAAGAAGAGATGGCTACACTTTACATCGGAAAAAAAAGAGATGGCTACACTTAGACTAGAAGAAGAAAAGGTTTAAAACAACACACTCTGTATGTCGCGAGTCACTACAGGTTGCTCTGCCCATATCCATTTTCTATACCTTTTGTAGTATAAATACCATCTTATCCTCTCTCTTTCGCCTAAATTCTTCTTCCTGATTCCAGCTGCAAAAACCCTAGTTTGTACAATTTTCATCTTTCTTTCATCTTGATTTTATGTTTGAAATGCTATTGTTCTTTAGTATGAATTCTAGTAGCTAAACTTAGTCTTGGTAGAAATTTATTATGGCTTCCAGGCCCAAGTCTTGAGAAATATATGTTAGCTATTTAATGCTTTGTTATTGTGTATTTATTGTTCTTTGAATTTGGTTGTAGAATACATTAATGGTGTTGGAAGTTTGAGAACATGAAATACTTTTATGATTGCTTGTTAAGGTTAGGAGAAAGTAGCTTGATGAGACGTCAAATGCATGTATTTTCTAAAGAATTTAACATCTCTTTTGTTATCCTTTTGTTGGAAGATTGCTAGATTTAGGTAGGTTTACATCCTAAGGGGTTTAGATAACCAATTTTGATTTCGTATCTAAATCTATTATTTTGTAACCTATTTTGAGTCTAATGGATTTTTGTATCCTCATGAGGGATGTGCTCATCTCTTTTTAGCACATTTGAAACTCATATTTGTAATAGACTAAGCTTTTGTGTAATAATAATGGATCATTCATTGGTAAGAAAGTTAGGATGATGATTTAGAAGTTATATCCTAATTCTCTAGTTTAAGGTGTTTACGGAAGGTCTTTTGTGATCA
Organism: Rubia peregrina; assembly: GCA_032355705.1. Lineage (NCBI taxonomy): Eukaryota > Viridiplantae > Streptophyta > Magnoliopsida > Gentianales > Rubiaceae > Rubia > Rubia peregrina. The sequence goes on from JAULKK010000011.1 coordinate 5,067,203, forward strand.
TGTTCATGAAAGATTCAAGAATAAATATTCACAAGGAAATAAGGGTTTATAAGTGAAGGCCAATACAATTTGGTAGAAGAAATTTTGTATTTGAAGAAAGATAGCCGGCCGACTGATGCGAAGACTGGTCGGCCGACCGGCTGGATGAAAAAGACCATGCACGCGGTCCAGGCACTCAACCGCGTGCCCCACCGTGGAAACCACACACCCCAGTACAGAAATCGTGCCCCCGCGCATCATAGGCCGTGTTTCCTTCAATTGTTGATCTCTTACGGGATCAGCATAAATAAGTCTGCGAACATTTCCCGTGAGGGACCAACTTTCTTGTGTTCTCCATCTGAGATTGGAAAAGGGATGCCTAACACCAACGGAACCTCTAACAAAAACCTCGAAATACCATCAGCAATAGGCATGGAGTGATGGTGTTTCATCATCTGTTGCAGAACTTCATTGGCCACGTGTAGTGGTTGACCACCTATGCTTTGGTCAATATATAGCTCACACGGGAGTGGTTTCTTATGTATTCCCACCACACTATAAGTTAATGTACAAATTTATTATATTTCTAGAATCACAGGGGGAAGAAATTTAAATATATACCTTATTATTGGTAGATTGTAAAGCATTATCGACATTTCCTAGTTTGAACAATTGTCGCTCGATTCTTGCAACCGCTTTCTTTTGAACAATAGCCTCTCAATTAACCATAATTTCCTGGGGAATGACGTGATCTCCAGGATGGAGGGGTCCAATCGGGCGTCAAATCATTTATGTTTTCTAGAAGAACAAGCCCGGTTTGTTGGAATAATCTATGAATGATGATGTCCTCTTTCTCAATTAGTTTATCTTGAAAAAGAGTTGTTATTGTGGGATATGGACTCTGGAGGGTTTAGCACCATCATAGGACCTCACAATGCCAAACGCCTCTCATTGGGTCATGAATGATCCAACACCCCTAGCACACCCTAAGTGGTAGGGTTTTTATAGTTGCTTCACAAAGGATGTCGTTCTTATCGATCGAAATGAATTTCCCCTGTAATCGATCATTCTTTACTTCTTCCTACATATAGTAGAAGGTAAATTACAATACATGATTATGAAAAACAATTAGAAAATAAAAATATATTGTATAAAATTTTTGCTTACAATTCTTTCCACAATTATTTTTGTTCATCTTTCACTTAACCTCCCTCATTGTTTTTTTGCCCTTTGAGGAATAGATCGTGCCTTTAAATTTTATCCAAATTGATGCCCCTGCCTCATATTCGGCCATCCTGCACCCTATTTCAATTCGCACATCTTGTTTAAGACGTTATTCGACTAGGTCGATTGCCGCCAAAGTATAACCCCCACTGCTTAATCGGTGAGGAATTTTATTCTTCTTGGAATTTTTTTTTGCCTTTCTTCCCTCGCACCCTAAGTTAGGAAGTTACACATATGTAATTACTATAAAATGATAATATAAAATTTTCAATATCCAGAAATTGTTATTACTAACATTATCCTTGTTCTCTAATGCATGCTCTACTTTTTTGGATCTCCCAACTGTTTGGTTGAATGTGATTGTATGTTATCCTTGGGCAATCACCCATCTTATCATTAAAAATAAAGTCCCTTAACATAGTCTATTTATATTGACGCAAATTCTTTGACATCATTATTATAGCCTTCCACCTCAAATCATCCATGTTCGGTGATTCGATGTCAAATAGCCTCTGTTCTACAAAGGTTGGTAGAACAAGGGTTGACATCCGCTCTTGGGACTTCTTGCCAACTATTGTAGCGGATGTCAACCCTTTTTCTACAAACCTTCTCCACCCAACTTGATCATTTTCACTTTGAGCCGATACACACACGTTAGACTTATTGAATATCAGCGAAGTTAACTATTTCCTAGCCATTCTATGTTCTAGTCTACAATGGATTAGGGATATTCCTACTTCCACATATCTGTTATCCTCATCCTCATCCATACCATGGTTCGATGAAGGTGGATTTTCATTCCGGGAAGCTGAAGTCCCTTAATCAGGAGTTTTTTCCATAGAGCTCATCATTTTATATGCTATATTAACAAATATACCATATTATTAGTCACAATTACTTCAAGGAAATAAAGTGTATACTTTTACCCTAATGAAATGTATAATACAAGACAAAAATTATAATTTTAAATTTCTACTATTAAACACAAACCCTTACTCGCTTTAATAAATACCTCATTCTTTTCATTAAACAAAAATAACCTAATCCTTATACAAGTGAACTAGAATAACCTACCCACATAACACATAACTCTTAAATATAAAAAAAACCATTGAAAAAAATCATATGAAAACAACAAAAAAGCCTAGGTTTTTGGTCATGCAATGTAACCATTTGTTTTCTCGTTGTTAGAGGAAAAACCTTCTACTTAAACAAGGGTTAGACCTTATTCACCATAATATCATCAACTTCAATGGAAAATTCCCAACAACATAGTAAAATCAAAAGATTGGGTAGATGAATTTGAATAGATGATTATATCGATGAAAAACTAGATAAAAACATACCTTGTATGATTTGAAGATGAAATGTTGGTGTTTAGATGAGGAAGAATTGAGGTAGAAGGTTTGTGGGTTTTTGGGAGGTGAAATGTTTGGGAATTTTTCCATTGGATTTCAAATGGGCAATAAATGTCCCCTTGAAACCCTTTTGGCCATATTTTTTCCCGATTTAAGTCATTTTCGAGTTCAAAAACTCTGGGTCACACACTTTCCAAACTCAGAAAGTGTTCTTAGCTTTAAAAAACACGTCAAGAGCTATTTATGATTTCATAAGCAACTGCATGATAAAAAAAATCAGCAGATTTTACAAATCCTAACATCTAAAAATTCAAATTATCAAACTCTCAATCCCAAATCCTCTCTTTATAAATTTATTTTACCAAGAAACAACCAAGAACAAAAGATCAAGGTGTCTAATTCAAAGGCGAGCAACCGAAGCCATCGGCCCATAACCGAGATCAGGAATTTGAAGAATTTCTTCAACGATCAAGCCAAGGAAAGATATGTGGCTTTTTTCAAAGGGAAAAATGATTAATTCAAAGAGCATACTCAAGTATAAATCAATTAGGGGTAGATTGTTTGCTAGCCCATTTCAAAACAGAACATCTAGCGAAACTACTTTGCATAGGGGAACCTGTGCATGTGGATGAAGTGACCCAATTTTACGCTAACTTGGGTCAAAGAAGTAATATTCGTTACATAACTAAGGTGAATAGGAAACTAGTTAATGTGACTAAGTATAGCATAAATGAAGCCCTAGGATACCCCTACACAGCCCCAGAAAAACATAGACCCGATGATCCTAAAAGTTTCCTAGAAATTTACCACACTTATTGCTGGCCGGGAGCGAGCGACGGAACCTCTCTATTCCCTGTTTCCATGGTGAAGAAATATTTTAAAAGATTCAGTAGTGATGCGGGTAAATTCAAGTCTTATGACATTAGTATTTTGACCATCGAGCAACTTATAGTGTACAGGTAGATTTGTTTAAACGTGTTTGCGAGGCGAAAATAAAAAATATGATGATTTATTACTATGTCATAGAGGGGGTTAAAATTAACCCGGTGTTCACAATCATCATGCTTAAGGCCACCAACGTGAAGAAGAAGAGCTCATCCACTGCTAGCACTCCCACCTTCTTCAAGGATATCAAGAGCATCACGAGAACCAAGGAAATTAAGGCTACCAATGGGGGAAAGGCTACCAAAATTGGCCATATGATGCAGGTAACCAAGATCAACCAAATCTCCAATATATTAATGAACAGGGGGGGTCAAAATGCTTAACCTTATTGCCTCCCTCAACAACAATATCAGCCACCTCAACCGCAAGACTAAAGGCTTCAAGATAGACCCCATAATCAAGGTGAAAGTAGTTTGGGGATGTCAAAGGAAGAAATCATGAAAGCCATTGGAAAGTTAAGTTTTTGTCCAGAAAAGGCCAAAATATTCCAATAGAAGACATAATCTATCATCAAGAACCTAGAGAATCAAGTGAGCCGAATGGCTCAAATCTTGAATTAGAAGGAGTCGAGAGATTCAAGAAAATTTCCTTCTCAACCGGAGATTTATCTTTGAAAAAATGCAAGTTCTATCACATTGAGAAGTGGTAAGAAGGTTGGCACTTCTCGGGATGGTGAATATTTTGAAAATGAGCCCACGAGGGTTGAGGTGTTTGAGAAATAAGTGGAAGAGGAGACCAAGAAATTGGCCAATGATAGAGTGAGGAAGGGGAAGGAGAAGGAAGAGGAGATCATAATTGAAAAATGAGCTTCCATCCTTGATCCTTCATCCCCTTCTCAGAAGAAGGAAAACATGGTGGAAATCCCCTCCTATCTGCTGGGAAACCCATTTTCGGAAGCTTTGAAGGAAAAATGGAAGAAGGAGGACAACAAGGACATACACGAAGTCTTTCGCAGATGTGAGGTAAATATCCCTCTCTTGAATGAAATTGACAAAATTTCTATATATGCTAAATCTATTAAGAAATTATGTGTTGTGAATAGAAAACAAAGATCCAAAAAATAAGCTAAAGAATGGAAAAAATGAACATGCTTCCGCTTTGTGTCAAAGAGAGTTACCCCCTAAGTATAGCGATCCCGGCATGTTCACAATCCATTGCAAATGTGATTCCTTACTCTTTGTATGAAAGCCTCAATATAAGTACTTTGCACAAAACCAGAGTGGTAATCAAATAGGTCGATCGTTCTAGTGCATACCCTAAGGGTATTGTTTAGGATGTATAGGTTCAGGTGGATTTCTTAATCTTTCTCACAGATTTTTTTGTCCTTGACAGAGAGCATGATAAACATGCTACCCTGATTTTGTTGGGGAGGCCATTTTTGAAAACTTTAAGGATGATGATTAATGTGCATAATAGTACCCTCACCATGGATTTGATGGGAGTAAAGTATAGTTTTACATAAATGACTCTATGAAGTATCCTAGTGAAGATCATTCTTTCCATGCTATATATGTTGTTGAACATTTTTTGCAAGATGTTTTCGAATTAAATGGTGAGTATTCTTTGTTAGCTGCTTTGGAATGTGATAGTCACGATGCATACAGTGTATATTCCATGAGCACTAACTTGAAGGAAAGTTTTGAGGACTTGAATATGCTTCAAAAGATTGGATGGAACCCTCTTCCTCATCCCCAGAGAAACCCAAGAAAAAGTAAATCCTTCCATCACTTGTGAAAGCCCAATTGATAGAGATTAAACCCTTGCCAAGTAACCTCAAGTATGTATTTCTTAGGGAATGAGAGACACTTCCAATCATCATGTCAAGTAAGCTCGCCCAAGAGCAAGAGGAGAAGCCAATGTGGTGTTACGGGAATACAAGGAAGCAATTGGATTGACTATTGCCAAAATCAAGGGTATAAGTCTATCCTCTCACATACACTGAATCTTATTGGAAGATGATGCAAAAATGGGAGGTCATAGCCGTATCTATCAAAGATAATATTGTTAAGCCCTAAAGTTCTCTTAACTACAACTAAGTTGGTAATGACAAGCCGGGTAGTCCACAGAGTCAAGGGGTATTCCTAAGTGTTTGCTCATATAATGGTAAATACTACGCTAGATATAGATATTGCACATATATATAAAATCACATAAAAAGGGGTTTTTTGATTGGTTTTCTAAATTAACAATTTAAAGACAAGTTACACTATCAAACCATTCGAATCTACTAACTAAGCAATAAACACTAAAACGATGCTAAACATGAATTTTTGGATCTTGGGGCCAATTTACTTATACTTCCAAGTCTTCTGTCTATCATTGAACATATAACATATTCAACACTTTACTACTTGTTGGGAAGATAAATCTTCTATCCTTCTTTGATAGTAGTTTACAAGAGTGAATTCGACGTCTCTCGCTAAACCTCACTAATGACCCATTTAGTCGTTCAACGCCTAAATGTATCCCATTAATGGAATTTATTACAAAGATTCAACAAGCTTGGTAACACTTATAAACACTACACCGTGTCTAAGCATTAAACCAATTCATGTATTTACACAAGATTAATCAAGAACGTTCAACGCTCATAAACTTCTCTCATTTGCTAGAAAAATAAACATGACAAAGAATTCATCATTATCACATTTATCTAGCATTCATCAAATCATTGACAACATTAGAAGCTCTAAATCTTGCTCTTGGATTTCATATCAAAGAAAATGAGAAGTAGCTATTTTCTCCAAACCCTAACACACAAATCGTACAAGAAATTCATATACTCAAACTTATAACACCATTAATTGATTTAACAACACAATTTCAAGCACAATAAATACACAATAGCAAAAGTATTAAATCGATAGAAATGATTCTCAAGCATTATGGATCATAGAACCATTCACTCATCCTATCACACTCGTTACCTATGGGGAATGCTATCACTTATGTTTCAAAGATCAACATTCATTTCTTCTTAATAG
>JAULKK010000011.1:5095370-5106631 GCA_032355705.1 Rubia peregrina
AACTGAGTAAATAAATTAAGGGTCGTACTCCATTGGTCGTCAGACAGAGAAGGGCCGAAATCAGACCGGGCAAGGGATTCGTAGGCCGTAGCCGCAAATCCTAGCGCCGAGGTGATGGTGCGGCAAACGGCAGCTGATGGCAGCGGCGGGCAACAAATTTAGATTCAGAGGTAGACACTGGATCAGAACAGAACCGTAGTAGCAGTATCAGATCGGATTGGATCGGCGAGAAAGGAACAACTCGGCTGCGCATGAAGTTCGGGTGCGACACGTGACAGACTGGAAAAGGGAAATCTAGATCGGTGATGACAGCTATGCATAGCAATGGCGAAGGCAGCAACACAACAATGGCGGTGGCAAATCGGCGATCTGGGAATCAAACAGCGAGGTACGACGAGATTGGCAACGACGCGTGAGTCGGACACGCGGACGGCGGTGGCGGCTGTAGATCGAGGAAGACAACAGAAGGATTTTGGGTTATAGGTTTCAGAATTTTAACCTCTGATACCATGTAGAAAATAAGGGTGTAATGTTGTGATTGTATTCATGATCTTGATTACAATATGTAGAGTTTCAAAAAACTTATACAGAAAAGGAAAAGAAATATATTCTAAAGACAAGTAATATTCACGTAATATTCTATTTCTTAATACCATCCATTCCCTAATCCCCGCATTTAGAAATATTAGTAGGATTATTACTGTAATTTCTGAACAAGCTAAAGACTTCGTAAAATTGTGCTTATTTGCGTATGCAGCAATTTTTTGTGGAAACTAAGTCACGATACCCGATCTTATAGGCTTTGACGGTTTACTCCATTCTCAACATACTAATAAAACATATGGTAACTAGTAAGGTGCAGTTATTATCGGCACTCGTAACACCATAATGCCCCTATTACTACTCATTCACTCATCTGTACATTTATAGTTAAGCTCTGTCTTTGTACGAATTGCTTGCACATTACTCTACCTCATCTTCTGAATAATACTCCTTGAGGGAATGCATTTCAGAGAGAAGATGAAGGCCTATGCATTTTCCCAGAGGGCCAAAGGGCTGTTCAATGCAAATCCTCAAATCTCTAGACTCCTCGTTATCCTCGCTGTCAGGTCTAATGATTTTTCTCTGTGTGTGAATTTGTTATCTGCGTGCATGGATGCTGTGCTGTTTCTACGTAACTTGTCGAACACGTTTTCTTTCAGACGTTTTTATGGATGTATTTGTTCCGATGCATGCATGAATTGGCTAGGCAGTACTGCCATCTTGATCAATTGTTTTTCTATTGGATCGCTATATATGGATCAGTTTATTTTATGCCTGCTTATTGGGGCTTTGTGAAAATATATCTTGATATGTATGTAAACGACATAAAAATGGTATTTTTTTTATATCCAGCATTATGATAGAGAATCAGAGATCATGAAATAACTTATATGTTATTGACTATTTCTGTCTTGATCTGTTTGCAATTCATCAAAGAGATATGTGTTTGTGATATGTGTTTGTGATTTGTTTGGGGTGGTGGTGCAGTGGTGGGGGACTAGCGGGTGTTGCGGCTTTCTCGGATGACGGTTTAGTCCAAACTAGCCATGCTCATGATGTTAAGAAGAAGAAAGTGGTTGTTCTTGGAACTGGTTGGGCTGGAACCAGCTTTCTCAAGAACCTGAACCACCCCTCCTACGATGTTCAAGTTGTTTCTCCACGCAACTATTTCGCGTTCACTCCTCTCCTTCCAAGTGTCACCAATGGGACTGTTGAGGCACGCAGCATTGTCGAACCAATTCGCAGAATCGTTCGCAAGGTACATGATTTACTCCTTTCGTTACAACTCGGATAAAGTTATTGTTTGATGTTAAAGAGTAGTGCTTCTTGAAATGATATGTACCAATTTCTGTTTCAGAAAAAATTTGATGTTCAATTCAAGGAAGCTGAATGCTACAAGATTGACACACAGAACAAAAAGGTGCACTGTCGGCCAAATAAAGACAGCAGCCTTGGTAGTTCAGAAGAGTTCACTCTTGATTATGATTACTTGGTTGTAGCTATGGGAGCACGGGCTAACACTTTTAACACCCCTGGTGTTGTGGAGAATGCTCATTTTTTGAAGGTAATGTTTAACCTTCATTGATCTATTGTAAGTAGAGTTGTTGGCATTATTCCGCTCTCAATGTTTCCTTTCAGGAAATCGAAGATGCTCAAAGGATTCGTAGGACAGTGATTGACTGTTTCGAGAGGGCGAGCCTTCCAAATGTAAGCGAGGAAGAGAAAAACAGGATCCTGCATTTTGTAGTTGTTGGAGGGGGCCCAACCGGCGTGGAGTTCGCTGCAGAACTTCATGATTATGTGATTGAGGATTTAGCCAAGCTTTACCCTTTTCTCAAACAATATGTGAACATAACACTTCTTGAGGCTGGAGATCATATTCTCAACATGTAGGCTGCAGGCATCCTTAATTCAGTCTCAAAATGGTTTTCTAGTTCATTTGGATACCAGAGTTTGCATTATTTTCTTAATCATTCTGATGAACTTTGTTTTCAGGTTTGACAAGCGAATAACTGAATTCGCGGAAGAGAAATTCCAAAGAGATGGAATCAAACTAAAGACTGGATCAATGGTTGTAAAGGTAACAGATAAGGAAATCTGCACCAAGGAGAGGGGCAGTAATGAAACCAAAGCAATGCCTTATGGAATGGTTGTCTGGTCTACTGGTATTGGAACAAGGCCTGTTATTATGGATTTTATGAAGCAGATTGGTCAGGTATTAGCTCCATATTTTTTTCTCTTCAATTCTTGCCTTTCTTGGAATCACTTAATGCTCATTTGAGCGCATCATTTTCCATCGATTACAGACCAATAGACGAGTTCTGGCCACTGATGAATGGCTTCGCGTGGAAGGTACTGATAGCATCTATGCCTTGGGTGACTGTGCCACAATCAACCAGCGAAAAGTTATGGTAAGAAACACTCTTGAAATTAGCTTGAGAGTTTTCGCCTGAGATTTATCAGGTTCTTATCTATGTTGTAAGGATCTGTAGCCTTTGTCATGTTTGTGCTGGTTATCATACATCATTTCTTCCGTGTGTAGCAGAATCCTGGTACAAGGTCTAGTGATGCTTTAAGAATTAGAACACGACGTTTTGCAACTTTTGAAAAGGGATTTGGTATCCATGCATGGTATTTTACTGAGAACTTGCATCTAAATTGAGCTTCATGCTCTGCTTGTTAAATCAGGAAGATATATCGGTGATATTCAAGAAGGCGGACAAGAACAATTCTGGTACCCTGAAGGTAGATGACTTCAAAGAAGTGATCAACGACATCATTGAAAGGTATCCACAAGTGCAGATTCATCTGAAGAGGAAGCAGTTAAAGGACTTCGTTCAGTTGCTGAAGGATTCAAACAATGATGCTGAAATGGACATTGAAAAATTCAAAGCAGCGCTCTCTGAAGTTGACACACAGATGAAAATGCTTCCTGCAACTGCACAGGCATAGCAAACATCTTTTGTTCGTTTATCTCTGTTCCAGTAATTCGTCGTGGCCTTATATCTTCTGCATATGATCAGGTTGCTAACCAAGAAGGAGCTTATCTTGCTGACTGCTTCAACCGCATGGAGATCTGTGAAAGTAATCCAGAAGGTCCACTGAGGTTCAGACAAGAGGGCAGGCATCGGTTTCATCCATTCAGGTAACCATCGATCTGCAGAGGCCAGTTCTTATAACTAAGAAGCTCTGTTGTTTCGCTGATTTATACGAGTGATTCAGGTACAAGCACCTTGGACAATTTGCACCATTGGGTGGAGAACAAACTGCTGCGCAACTCCCGGGAGACTGGGTTTCAATAGGTCACAGCACTCAATGGCTCTGGTATTCAGTTTATGCTAGGTATGTCTTGCCACCCACCATGTGTTCATTTCTTCCACCTCTGCTTCTGCAGTAACAGTCATTCCTTTTCAGCAAGCTTGTAAGTTGGCGAACAAGGGTGCTAGTCATTTCAGATTGGGGGCGACGCTTCATCTTTGGGAGGGATTCCAGCCAGATTTGAGGACTTTGATCCAAGCTTTTCTTTTCATTACCAACATTTTCGACAAAGAGAACTGTGCCTTGTTTCTTAAGATACTGATTTGTTCTGGCAATTTCGGTTTCATGATTTATGTTGCTTTCATTTCCACTGCCTGAGCTAGGATTGGTAGCAATAGGCTTACATCATTTATTGACACAAGTTTACAATTTAACACTTGCTAAACAAGTGTCCTGCTTCTTGCTTTCCCAAGTTTCACAATAATCACTTCTGAGTGTGATCATTCCTGTCCAAATCAACTGCTTTATGTGGCGGTCACAACTGATCACATGAACAGTGAGTATCCAGCCAACAATACCAGAAAATCACCCGTTTCCCCCACCCACCCCAACCAACCAAACACACACGCACCATTTTCTTAACATCAAATCCAGCACAACCAAGTGACATGAAAAAGAAAGATAAAGATTGGAAACCCTCGAATCTAAGCTTTTCACCCAAATGTACATCAAATTTCTGAACATGTACACCAGAGTTGAAGAAGACAAAACAGAATAACAATGGTGATTAACTTGCACAAATAGTGTGGTTACTTTTAGAAGAACCTCACTATTTTCTCTGCACACCTACTGTCCCTGTAAACTTAAATTGTCAGCCGAAGTTGATATCATGCGAAGATTATTTACGCATTTCTATTCTGCAATCTAACAGCATCTAATATCTTAAGAGATCAACACCACCAGACAAGGTGACCTAAACGATTGATGCACATCATCCAGCTCCTGCACAGTTTCGGAATGGTATGTGAAGAGTCTTGTCGTCATTACCTTGATTGCAGGCAACTTTTCTCCAAACTTTCACATCAACACTTTCCACACAGTTTTGCATAACAGAGATTTATCAGCTCAGAAAATACTCATCTGATAAGCAGCCACACCAGCTTCACACAACCTTATCATAGTTTCCTCACCTACTATTAAAAGAGCAAAGTGCAATTTTTGCCCGATAAAATTCCTTCAGAAATATTATAATAAGCATTAGTTTATGTTGCTTCACTAGATAATGAATTGCTTACAAAAAATTGAAAGTATGACATGAGCTTGAGCACATCAACAGATCTTGTTCAGCGAGCAAGATGAATATTTATATGAGACGTTGAGAACATACCGAAAGCAAGTGCCATATGAGCTGTTCCAGATTGAATTGCCAAGTCAACCAAAAGGCTTTTCATGAGATAACCGGTCTGAATAAAAAATCATTTCATTGAGAAGTCATCTTCTTTTCTTTCTAAAATCCTTAGGACCAACAAGAAACGAAAGCCGTGCATCCATCTCCTTTGAGAACTGAGCAGCTAACTTCAGTTTCCCCATTTTCTTCAAGCACTGAATTAATGACCGATATACATAGATTGATGGGCAGATTCTTTGATGCTTCATCTCATCAAAAAGTCTAAGTGCGTCCTCAGTATTACCAGACTTTCCATAAATGTCAATTAATTCCGTGTATGTTCTTAAATCAGGTTCAACGCCTTGCTCACCCATCTCTTTGAAAATTGCCAAGCAGGTATCAAGCCGACCTACTTTCCTTACGCTGTTTAATATCGTATTATAAGAAATAGAATCCGGTATAATATCGACCTTTTTCATAAGGGCAAAATGATGAAGCATATCATCTACACGACCACACCGACCCAATATGAGTAAGATAGTGTTATGTGTAACCAAATCTGGCTCACAATTCAACATTTTCATATGCTCAAATATGAACAGAGCCTTATCTACTTCTCTATAATCACCGAAGGCATAAATCATCTTGTTCATAATAGCAACATGTCGCGGGAACGTTAATTCTGAAATTTCTCTCACAAATTTCAACAAGAATACATCATCATCTTTCTTTGCAAAAGCCTTGGCAACAGGCAGAAATAATTTTGGAGGTACAGAATCACTTGACACCAACAAATACTTGAAACTTTGAGATAAAATATCAAAGTCACTCTTTTCGGCAGATGCTTCTAGAAGTAAATAGTATGCGTGAACGGAGAGTAAGACATCTTTATAGTGTGCAGACTGCACTAACCTAAAAGCAGTTCCAAGGTCACCAGCACTACAGAGGCGATCAATGTGAGCTTCACAATTTTCACCGGGGGACAATGTAGAATTTTTCTTGTCTGAGAAGATCTGGTCTAAGACTTCATCGTGTCTATCGCTGGAAGGCGAGGCTTCTGTAGAAAATGATTTATGATTGGCAATGGAACTACCAAAACTTTGAAACCACGGACACATCCAGAAGACTCCTAATGGGATGGATTTAATACAATTCTGTATTAGAAAGTCGGTAATTAATTCATATGAACAAAAGAAATCTCAGCTCTATAAAGAAGTTGTAGCCTAGAATATCTCTAGAAGCTGTGTGAGCAAACAGTAAAATAATATACAAATGAATGAGCCAAAGATCAACTAGCACAATTTGAATTCTCTGTGGTACACCCTTAACTGCTCAATAAGCAATCAAGTTTGACAAAGTCTTACAAATATTCGGTTCGGAATTCAGGCGGAGTCAATTAAAACAAAGAAAAGAGAAATTAGAACCCAACATAGCAAGACAACTATCAGATCATTGCACCAGAGATTTAAAAACAGCAATTTTGGCAACCCTGCCATACAACTGCAAGACCTAGTCAAAAGCATGTTGTGTTGGACGAATGACTCCCATCCCTCCCAGTACTCGTGTTCGATACATAGATGTATCATTGTCTCTTCTTGGCTTAGCCCATTTTACACTTGAAAACAGTAATGGGGGTAACATCTTGGCAATTCACATACTGGAAAATCAACATGGTAACATCACTCTCATTGGCCAACACTTTAAAACTCATACCAACTAAAAACAGACATTTAAATTGTTCAATTAAACAAGCATGTCCCTCTAATTCAGAATCAGAATAATGGCATAAATGAAAATTGAATTTGTCCATCGTTTCCATGTTAAAGCAAGGTATCATTGAGATTAAACACCAAAAACAAGGAGCTTCTGTACCAAATTGGAAATATATAATATACTTACAGCGAAAGAAGATTTTTTAAAACCAGGCAGAGTGGTGAGTGAACAAGGACTGGGGCTGCTGAGAGTGTAATAATAGCGCAACAATGTCGAAATCCTCACATGAGATTTCCCTTTTGAAACGCAAGCTCCAATCATATTGGAATTTGGGCGTTAATTTCAAAATTACAAGGGTTTAGGGTTTATGTTTCGCGGCATTCATTGAGGACTTGCTGCAGATGCCAGTTCAGTTATGCAAAACAAAAGGGCAGGTGAAAAAGCGACGTCGTATGAGCCTTCAAAAAAGTGGTTTAACTGTATGAGTTGATAAGCTACAAAGTCAAAGTGGTAAGCTACAATCATTTACAACTCGATAGAATTTTTTTCTCGGCCAATTTTTTTTAACAGATCGGATTCTCTGTGCCATTTTCCTACGTTACAAGATAACAACATTGTTTGGATCTACATTTTACTTTTACCTTTTCATATCTAATCTGTTTTGGAATTTAAATTTTACTTTTATGTTTTGGGGTTTAAATGTTACTTTTACTTTTTCATTGTGTTTTGGAATTTAAATTTTACTTTTTTTACAATTCAATTTTATTTTTCCTCTTCTCATGTTATTTTAATATTTATCCTTGTTTCAATATAATTTCTTTGAGATCGTTGCCTGCAAGTCAAAGAAGAACAATAAGGGGTACTGCAAAAGTATTAAACATAGGGAAGAACAGCGTTCAACGAGCCATCGTAGACAAGGTCATAAAAAGTCATTCAAACAGCATTAAATTGGCTCTCACCGAACACAACAAGGCATCTCGTATGATATTTTGATTAATAAAGCTAGATGTTGCACTTAGATTCAGATCAATGGATCACGTTATTCACAGAGATGAAAAATGGTTCTATTTAAGTTAATTCACAGTGAGCTACCTGCTGGCCCGGGATGAAACAGAGCCCTACCACACTTGCAAACACAAGTCCCACATCCCAAAATTGACGTTTATATGTGCAGTAAGTAGGCCTATTTGGGGGGAAGATGGGCAACTATTATTCGATGGGAAACTAGACATTTTTCCATTTGTGGAAGATCAGGTTGCAATCAATAACAACAAAAATAGGCCAACAAGGACAGTGGAAAAGATTCCAGTACCAAAGAAAACAAGAGATGTGACAAGAGCCAAAATCATCGAAGAAGTAATCCCAACAATCAAAGCAACGTGGCTAGCACATATATTAGGGAAGTTAATCCACATTCAACAAGACAATGCAAAGCCACATATACACAATCATGATCCAGATTTCATGGTTGTAGCTGAATCAGGTGGATTCACTATAAACCTAGTCAATCAACCAGCAAAGTTATCCGATTGCAATATACTTGACTTAGGTTTTCTAAATTCTATTCAAAGCTTACATCAAGAACAAGCATCAATAAATGTGGAAGAGTTAATGGCAGCTGAGCAATCAACATATGACAGGGAAAATACAACCACTTTGAATAAGGTATTCATCACACATTAGCAAGCAATGATAGAAATACTGAAAGCATGTGGGCCAAACAGGTGCAAAATGCCACACATTATGCACATAAGAGATTAGAGTCTACCAAGGTTACTACAGGTAGATGAAGATGTGATGAGGTGCAACATTGAGCATTTAATCAACAAAAGGGCACTACATGAAACTATCATTCCATTGATGCATGCCCTAGGTTATCAATCGTAAATACACAAGTGTAAACATTTAGGGGTTGGTTACATGGAAGATTTTGTGAGCCTGGAACATTCCACTTTTTGTGTGAATGAGATGTTCCAAGACCAACCCCGAATAAATGCACATTTTGCTAATGTCATTTACCTTTCTTTCTTCTTCTTCTTCTTTTTATAAAAAATAACGTCTCTTATTTTTTTATTGTGTGTGTTTCATTCATCACAAAAAGGCATTATAGAACACAAGTGCATCACTGCACCAGAACCAGCACAAAAAGGGTTCACACAATAGGCATCACAAAGGGAAGATGCAAAGATGAGTTCATATACAACCACAGTGTGAAAATAATTACAACAGCAACACACATGCATCAAAGCCAAGCTGCTTAAGTATTAGACCACATGTGCATCGAAGCACAAGGCCAGCCTACAAACATGTTTACACATAACGCATCACAAAAGGGAAGATGCTAACAGAACATAACCAATAGCCACATGTGCATCAAATCAGAAGGCCAGTCCATAAACATGATCACATAGAAAGCATCACAAAGGGAAGATGCAAACACAGTGTAGTGGCACCACCTAGCCAGACTCATAATCAACACAACAAAACCCTACCAACAAAACATAGGACATGTTCACGGTAGAATGAGGGCAGCACAAAAACAGAGCACACAAAGACCACAAAAGGGAATATGCTATTGTTAGATAACATATAGCCACAACATCAACACGAGTTCCATTACACAGGCACAGATGCACACAAAGTCAGACATCAGCAAATCAACAGTGGCACCACAGGGTCATACACTAAATCAACATTGGCAATAGGCTTCAAATCACAGTAAATAAAGAGGGAAGAAACAATATCACCTAGTTCGTAGTCACGAACAAGTCTTCAAAACTTGTAACATCAGAAAAGAGACCAGGGGTTTTCTCAATTTTTTTGTCATTTTTAGCTTTTTTCAATATCAGCCACCAGCATCAACCAAAACTGCAGTATGATTATATTAAGAATAAAATGTTAGGCAATGAACATTTCAAGCAGAAATTTCAAAACCCTAAAACCAAAAAATGAAATTGAACTTATCCTTTTTCGGCGTGTTCAACGAGAGAGGAAAGTTCATCCCTTCTTCAAGTGTTTAGCATTTCTTTGTTCCCTCAGCTACGACATCAGTAAATACAACATCTCGTTGCTGCCATGATGGGTGTCGTCAAAGTTTCTCCCAGTCATTTTTGGCATCTCAAACTGAAGAAATCCACAAGGATTTCAGAAGATCAAAAAATTGAATGCAAGAATGAAAGCAGCAGAAGTTTTGGGAATTTTTTTGTAGATAATTAACTTTAAAAACACTGATTATACATGAGTTCTATTTATAGACTAACTAGCTCCATCTAACTGTATTTACAATCTCCAAACAGAAGCATATAACTAACCATCTAACTACTAAGTAACTTGAGCAGCAAGTTGCTTACTCTTGCTTCTAGTAGCTTTGGTTTGCTTTCATGATGCTTCAGGTTGCTTCAACTAGCTTCTAGATAATTCCAGATGGATGCAACATCTTCCTGGTGAAGAAACTCCCAATTCTTGATCAACAAGAAAGCTATGTTACTAGCTGAAGCTATGATGCTATGCTGCTAGCTGGATAAATCTTCACCCTCCCCTCAAAATGAAGCTTCTTGTGGTGAACAGAAGCCCATTTTGAAAAGAAAATGATAAAGACTAGTAGCAGGAAGCAGCTTTGTGAAGCCATCTGCCAATTGATGTTGAGAAAACACATGAAGTGGATCAATAAAACCAGCAGTGTAGGCATCTCGGACAAAATGACAATCGATTTTGATGTGTTTTGTTCATTCATGAAACACCAGATTCTCAGTAATATGAAGGGCATCAGTGTTGTTACAATGAAGAGGAATTGGAAATGCAAAGGAATCCATAAATCTTTGAGCAAAAAAGAGATCCATTTCAATTTAGCCACAATCATAGTCACACTTCTATATTCTGATTCTGCGGAAGATCATGATACAGTATGTTGCTTATTGGATTTCCAAGAAATAAGAGATGAACCCAAGAACACACAGAAACCAGTGATTGATCTTCGATTCAGTTACAAGTTACCCAATCTGCATCACAAAATGCAGTAATTTAAAGATCATCCTGAGCTGGAAAGAACAAACCATGTTGTGAACAACCTTTCAAATACTTAGCAATATGCAATGATGCATCCCAATGATACTTAGTAGGTTTTTGAACAACTTGGCTCAACTAATGAACCGCAAAAGTAATATATGGTCTGGTAAATCCCAAATACAACAACCTTCCTATCACCCTCCTGACAGGGCTAGGATCATTCATCACAGTAGATTGCTCATTTAGAGATTCCCAATCTGCAGGAAGTGGAGAAGCAGGATATTTTGCTAAAGTTAGACCAAGATCAGCAACAATGTTTATAATATACTTCTACTGACTAAGGAAAAGGTCATCT
>JAULKK010000011.1:5106731-5123892 GCA_032355705.1 Rubia peregrina
ATAATGAAAACCCATAAAAAATCTACAAGAATTCATGGAAGAAGTAAAAAAACTAAGAAAATATGAAGAAAAACTAGTGTTTTGAGGCCCTAAGTTGGGCTTAGATAGCTAATGAATGAGTGGATGAAGTGCTATTTATAGTATAGAAAAAGAGGAGTAAAAAGTAAGTTGCAGGAAAATTTTTGCGACCCGCGATACCTTCCTCATGACTCGCGATGCTAAATTTTTGAAAAATTAGCTTCCAGTAAATTCTTAGTCGTGAGTCCAACAAAAATTCGTGATAGAAATCAGTCCAGTTTTGTTTTGCTTCCTCTGGGTGAACCGTTGATCCGTTTTGATAGTTCTTGTAGTCGTTTTTATTGTACTCAAGAAGAAAATTCAAATGGTACCACTCTTGGAGGCTGGTTTTTCTCGGATATTTCTCAGGACTCTGATTTAAAAATTAGATTATTCTTCACCCTCTACTTTGCTCTTCTTCTTCACTTTATCTTATACCACTTTGTAATTGGCCTTCCTTCTTCTACCATTCTTGTGAATGATCTTCTTCAATATTCTACCATCCATGCGAATGGAGTTCACTAAAAGACTCCAATTTACGAGCAATCTACAAATTATTCTCACAAAAAGGAATCTAGATGCTCATGAGGACCAAAAATTAATTAGACTAAAAATAGGGTACAAATGAAGGATTTAGATATGAAAATAGAAAATGGTCATCTAAACCCCTTATGATATAAACCTACCTAAATCTAGCAATCTTCCAACAAAAAGATAACAAAAGGGATGTTAAATGCTTCTGAAAATACATGCATTTGACGTCTCATCAAATCTCCCACACTTAAAGCTTTACTCGTCCTCGAGTAAAGAAGAATAAGCAAAGATATAAGCGTAAACTAGCATGCAAAGGTTTTCCCAAAACACTCAACATCTTATTCCTAGACTACAAAAGCCCCCAATATATAAGAATCTCTGACACTCTCACATCCCAAAGCCTAAGACAATCTAAACACCCAACAAACCATAAAAAAAAGTAAGGTATACATGTAATGTCAATCTAACTTACTCTACCCAAAAAATCTACCCAGTAGACAAATCGAGAGAAGCATAAATATTTTCAATTTCTCTCATTTTGCCTAGGAGCCTTCTCTGGGTTTCATCCTAGTTCCACACTTTTTTTTCTATGCTCACCCTCACCTTTTTTCACACCATTTTACCTCTCATTTTTTCATAGGTCGTCCTTTCGGGTTTTGATCTATCCGGGCCTCCCAATTTTGTCTAAATTGCCTTCTCGAGTTTTCAACT
This sequence comes from Rubia peregrina, assembly GCA_032355705.1. NCBI lineage: Eukaryota > Viridiplantae > Streptophyta > Magnoliopsida > Gentianales > Rubiaceae > Rubia > Rubia peregrina. The sequence continues at coordinate 5,108,034 of JAULKK010000011.1, forward strand.
TAGTGGAAAATTAGTTTTTAAACAAAACAAATCAAAGTATATCATATACACACTACAATACAATACAATGAGATATATTTATCTTCCCCCCACATTTGAAACACACATTGTCCTCAATGTGAACCAAATGACAAGTTAAAGAAATAAGGGAAAGGAAAAAAAACTCACAACTAGGACCTAAAGGTCCTTCCCGGTGGTAGCAATGCTCACTTCTCAATGAATGTTTTCTCCTCCCATGTTCTCAAACTTCGCCCAATATGGAACTTTGACCCATCCACTACAAATCCACAACTATGCAAGCCTCGATCAACACAAACAAAAAGCAACAACTAGTAGTATTCCTAGATGGGGGTTTTGATGGTGGTTTTTGGTTGTGGATTGTGGTGGTATATTTATGGTTTTGGGTAAGGGTTTAAGGACATGGTTGAGAAATTTATTTTCAAGAAAAGAAAAATACTAGTCTAACTTAAAAGCTCGGGTTGCCTCCCGAGAACCTCCGTATATTTAGGGTTGTTGGCACGACCCTAATGATTTCCATATGGTGAAGGTTTAAACCCCTTCACCATAAGTATCCAAAAGTAGAGAGGTAGGGGTACAAATCTTCCAAGAGGAAAGTTTGGTGGAGGTGGATTTGGTCTTAAAGGAGATGGGTGGTTCGGAAGCTTGGCATTATCACTTGGCTCCCCTATTGTCCCCTTCGAGAATTCCAAAAATGGTGAAGTTGGTTCATTTAGTGTGGGTAGGGGTGATGATGACAAGAATAAAGAATGTAGCACAATCACCTCTTCCTCAACTTCTATGTCTTCAACAACTAACTCCTCATCCACTTGGAACTAAAATTCATTTCTCAAGGTGAACTCACTCACCGTATCTTTGAGATCAACTTGGGATGGTGTATCTTCAAAATATCGAGCTTCCAATCAGATCACCATTTCCATCATATTGCTCATATTCCCCTCCAAAGCCTTAAGTATTGAGGATGTTCGAGTTTCCTCTTCCTCATTAATCTTGCCAAGTTTGTCAAGTTTGCTATTGCATCCATGATATCCACATGTGTCAAACATAAACCTTCTCATTGAGAAGGTTTATGTTTGGCAAATTTGTTTTGGGGCATGGTATAAGGTGGTGAAGGCTAATCATTTTGCTCATATTTTTATTTTTCCGGTGCATTCTCATACCATAAATCCAGATTACCAATCCACTTTGAATTGTAAGGATCATAGTACGGATACAATTATTCAACTCATTGATCTTGAAAACCAGTAACTCCAACATCTTGATAGCACTCTTCATAATACCCTTGGTTTTGGAAGCAAACGGTTCTTTCCTCCTCATAGTGCTTCTCTCTCAACCAATAGAAAGACTTGGTAGGATGGTCGGAATGACAAACTCTACAAAACCTTGCTTGGTGAGCCTCTCTTCTCATCATAAGTTCCCACAAGCTGAAATCTTCCTCTTTTTTTCTTCTTTTTCTCTTTTTCAAAAAATTGGAATCATATTGCAAGGATTCTCAATAAAAATTCACCAAGAACTCAAGCAATACCTAATCCAAAGAAAAACAAAGAAGAACAAAGAGTTTGGGTCGTATTGCAAATGTTCTTGATTCTTGGAACGAGTATGCACAATAAACCAACAACAAAGGCAATATGTCTCCAAACACAAAACAAACACAGAGAAAAGGCTAATAAAAATAACTAGAAAATATTCACAAAAATATGCCAAAACACTTAAAAATAAATGCCTCTTCCCCAGCGGCGGTGCCAAAATTTGAGAAATCATCGTCGTACCTCTCAAAGTTACAATTTATAAGCCCTAAATACTTCCTAGATACAATTAAGTAGATAGTGACAAATCGGTGTCGTCCACGAGAAAGAGGGATTTTTCTAAGGGTCTACACATATAAGGTGGATACTAGACTAGATATTGATATACATAGACATATAAAAGCAAGTAAAGAGGGGGTTTTTGGTTGATTTTTCTAAGTTATGAATTTAAAGACAAGACAGCTAGTAAATTTAAGTAAATATGCAAAACATGCAACAAGCTACTAAAGAGGTAGTAAAGCACAAATTACGGGACCTTGGGCGCAGTTAATTTCCACTTCCAATCCTCCTATCTATCCTTGAATCCATAACATAATCATTACTTGTTGTGAAGATCAATTTTTTGTCCTTCTTTGATAGTAGTTTACAAGAGTGAATTCGACATCTCTTGTTAAACCTCACTAATGACCCTTTCATCGAGAAACGGCTAAAGATATCCCATTAATGGTATTGATTACAAAGAATCAACAAGCTTGGTAACACTTAAAAACATCAATCCAAATATCTAAGTATTGAACCAATCCATACATTTACAAAGATTAGTTAAGAACTTTCAACGTTCATAGATCTCTCCTGTTTTCTACCTTAAACAAACATGACAGAGTTCAACATCATCACATTTATCTAGAAATTATCAAATCAACCTAGGAAGAAGCTCTAACTCATGCTCTTGGATTCCATATCAAAAGAGGGGAAACATAGATACTTTTTCCCAACCCTAACAAGTAATCATACAAGCATTTCAAATTCTCAAATTTCCAACAACATTAATGAAATCAATAACCAACATTAAAAGCTCCATAAATGCACAATAGCAAAGCATTAAATAGGTAGAAAAGATTATCAAGACATGGGCTTGGAGGCCTTAATCAATTGCTCCCAAGACTAAATCTAGCCTAGATAATGAAAACTCGTAACAAAGATACAAGAATCCATGGAAGAAGTACAAAAACTAATAAAAGATGAAGAAAAATTAGGGTTTTGAGGCCCCAAGTCGGGATTAGACAAAATGGGAAGAAGGCGCTACAAATTCCATCGCCTCTTCAATTTGTACGCACAGCTACGGGTGAACCGTTGATCAGATTTGGGAGTTCTTGTAGTTGATTTTATAGCACTTGAGAAGAGAAATCCAATGGTAAAATTATTAGATGCTGGTTCTTCTTGGATTGTTCTAAGAATTCGGTTCAAACTTTCAGATCACAATTCACCCGCTTCTTTGTCTTCCTTCTTCGACCCTTCTATCTTCTACCACGTTTTGACTCGTGGCCTCAAATCTTCAACCATTATTGTGAGGGCTTTCACTAAACTACTTCAAAGTGTGTACAGGCAATCTACAAATTAAGCTCACAAAAAGGAATCTAGATTCTCGTAAGGACCAAAAATCCATTAGACTCAAAATAGGTTACAAAATGAAAGAATTAGATACGAAAACTGGAAAAAAATATCTACACCTCTTACTAGGTAAACCTATCTATATCTAGCAATCTTCCAACAAAAATATAACAAAAGAGATGTTAAATGCTTCTGAAAATACATCATTTGATGTCTCATCAAAGGCCTTGTCCCTAAAGGGTTTTATAGAATTCCTTGCCGGCAACAGCCTACGCATTGGGGACACCTTGTTCTTCGAGGTCATAGAATTTGGGGGGCCTACTGTCTTCAAGATCATCATAATCCGAGCTGATTTTAATATTGCAATTTCTATTTTGTTGGAACTTAAAAAAAATCTTATTCAAATTAATGTACTAATTTTAAGGATATTTTTATGACTAGTATTTTTCTTATAATTTAATTACCTTATTTGAACAATAATTTATTGTATGTGCAATTTGATCTATACATGATTTGAAAAACCATTTTCAACAGTACCATTCAATGCCATTTTCTATAATGGTTTTAAAAACCATTGAAAAATACTTTTGTAGACCAAAATTAATCATTTTAAAACAAACTTAACCTCTAAAAGTTCTAGAGTGTAACATACCACCGACGTCGGTCGTCCATCGCATTACATGTCGGTAAAAATGACATATAATGCGAAGTTGGATGTTCTAATACAACAATATATGTGACATTGCACGCTATTCAGTAAGAATATTTGCTTTGTTTTTAAACTTTTTACTTCGGTTAAAAATTAATTGAGGTAAATAATATTTTTTACTTCAAAAAATAACTGAGGTAAAAAAAATTTACTTTGCTTATTTGACCTAAGACAAAAAAAAACTAATATTTAAAAAAAGCGAAGTAATAGCTTTTGTTTCTTGTAGCGTTCTAATGCATGGAAGATATGAACTGGGAGTTTGTCTCTTAGTGAGTTCATGTATTTATTTCAGGTTAAAGAACTAAACAATTATCGATTCTTGGAATGGGATATCTGTGTTACGGTCCTAGTTTTGAAGTATAGGACCATTTCAAGGCAAATTTACATCCCATAATGAAACTATACCTTTTCCTAGTTTGACTCAAATGTGATCCTGAGCTAAATTATACTCAATCCGTCTCATAATTATTGGATTATTTATTTTTCAAAGTCAAACTTGATAAACTTTAACCCTAAATATCAATTCATACACATAACAAAAATGTCATGTGACATATTGTTAGATTCATCTTAATATCTATTTTTTATGTGAAATTATTGAATGTAGCCAGAGGTATTGACGGTCAAACATGATCATTGAAAAAGTAAAATGAAGGGAGTATATCTTTTTTATTCTAATCCAAGTTTTGGAGTTTTATGATGATCAGGGGTTGACCACATAAATTTAGACCATAAGGATATGCTCTATACAAAATTATTCAAAAGTTTATGTATTTTATCCACTATGTGTTTGGTAATTTTTAGAAGAGTAATGATAAAGAGAGTGAAAATTTATAGTGAATCCGCATAGTGACTGGTGTGGCAGTAATGACAAGACATGTAAGTGATTAGTGATTTAGTCTTTTGCTAGCATACACGTTATTCATTATGAGTTTTACCATAAATTTTTACTCTCCCTATTATCACTCTTTTCAGAAATGTTATTAGGTGGGAGGAATTGAAGATAGAATATATTTTTATTAGGATAATCTTCCTGATGCAATTAGAAGGTTGTGTTGCCATAATTGAATTTTGGATGTTATTGAATTAATCATATTCTCAGAAAGTGCACATTCTTGCGAATGTAATGTTTTTTTAATATTAAGTTTTATTTTACACAAGTTATCTTATTATTTAATTTTATTTCCCAAAATATTTGATAATATTTTTTAAAACATGAAGGTACATTTAAAAAATAATAATGTATTATTAATTTTAACATTTTGATTTGTTTTTCTAATTGATAGAAAAATTACTTAAATTAAATTCTAATGCTAAAATTAATTAGTGGGATAGAGAAAATCAAGTGGGGTCCATGAATACTAGTGAGTAATTTCTTCCATTGTGGAAGGAAAAATGAAGTGAATTTTGGTGAGGTGGAAGAAAGAGATTGAGACTAATAATGTTTTTTATTTAAAATATTTTGTTCATTCATTGTAAAATTTTGGTACAAAATATGGTATGTTATCCCATTGAGAGATTTCATCGCTACTATTTTTTGCATGTTGCGCTAGTAAGTGAGCAACAAAGTTATCATGTCTTCTAATTAATGTCAATTCTGGGAACTGCTGACTTTCAAATAGTGTGCATATGTCTTTAATGATCCTACCAAAGTTTGATAGGTCCTTGTGATTCTTCACTGTATTGACGACTAGTTGCACATCACATTTTATACAATCGACTTGGATGCCCTTTTGTAAGGATGTAATTAGAGCTGTGCAAAAGACAATAACTTCTGCGTGTTTCACCATATAAACTAAAGGCATGCATTGAGATTCACCGTACAAAAGTCTCTATTTGAAGAACAGATGTACAAGCCTAAGCAATTGCTAGTTAGAGATATGGCTGCATCAAAATAGAGTATACACACATGCTCTTATAAGGGAGAATTTAGATTTTGAACCCATGGGTCAGATGCAACACCAGTATTCTCTATGATCAAATATGATAGCAGTTTCATGGTGTAAATAACACACTGTTGAGGCTGACTTTCATGTTGTTCCTCGTGCAAGAGTTTATTAAGGTGGTACCAAAGTTGGGATAACATGATTGTCGTGATGACCATGTCCCGTGTACCCATTTCCATAAGGAAATCTTGGACTCAGATACTTGTGTTTGGCTCTTTGAAATAGAAGATCCTCTCATGTAGATCTGCAGCAGCCCATAATTGGTGTGCTAAAGCACAATGAAAAGATAGGTGTTCAATTGAGGTGTTTTTCACAGAACAGCTTAAGCAAAAAGTTTCGGCATTCATATGTCTGATATGTAAGTTAGTTGTTGGCGGTATATTTTTCTTGCTTAATCTCCAAAAGAAGTATTTTATCTTTGGTTGTATTGTTAAGCTCTAAATCTTCTTCTATTACTGTTGAGATGGGCCTAAGCTACTTGATGCCACATTCCCTACATCAGACAGATTCCAAAAGTTTGTCCCTATATTGTATCAAGATTTGACTATGTATTTACCGTCAGTTGTTGGATGCCATATTCATATATCAGGGTGTAAGGAGTCGATACTCATTGGTACGGAAAATATAAGAGTGGATTCTTCATTCCACGTAGCGCCATTCTCAGACATGAAATGAACAATATTTAGATCATCTGGGAAGTCTTCTGACAGTGATGTAGGATTCATGTTTGCCATTCTTGGTAGCTATTGACCATTTTAAATATTTTTGCATATCCCTGAACCAATACTTTTTCGAATACCCTTTGATAACAGATCCCTTCCTTGTAAAATATATTTCCAAGCATATGAAGTGTTCCACCCTTGTTTTACTTCTAAGAAAGATCTCGATCGAAAGTATTTAGCTTTTAGAAGTCTTGAGATAGTGGAGTTTGGGTTAACTAGCATACCCCAACCTTTCTTTCCTAACATTGTTGCATAAAAGATCATCAACTTCTTAAATCCCAGTCCACCCATGCCTTTTGGAAAATATAATTTGGTCAATGTTTCCAAATGAAATTTCTTCTTTTGAGAAGAACTGCCCCCCACCAATAAGGGTTATATAACTTATATATGTCGTTAATAAGATTGTTGGGTAACATAAAGCACGACATTGTATTAGTTAGAATAACCTATAATACCGACTTGATTAGGACCTTATTTCCTTCTTTTGATAGTTGTTTGTGTTCCTAACTCTCAAATTTAGTCCTGATACTGTCTTTGAATCCTTCAAGTATCGTAGCTTTTGATCTTTCAAAGACTGTTGGTAGACCTAAATACTTCTCATGGGTGATAGCTTCTGACATTTGCATAGTACTCTCAGTATTTGGGATTTCTCCAGGTCAGCCATATTGGGGCTAAACATAATTGAGAACTTATTAAAGTTTACCTACTATATTGAAGCTTCCTCACAATGTTGTAGAACCCTCTTTAACACATGTTCTCCTTGAAAAGTTGATTCCCCAAAGATCACTGTATCATCTGCAAACAAAAGATGAGATAATATTGGTGCCCTCCTCACAATTCGGTCAATGAAGGTTTTTTAATCGAATCACTTCACGTATAAAATGGGAGAAAACCTTGCTACTGATGATGAAAAGGTACGGGGACAGGGGATCTCCTTGTCATAAGCCTCGTATAGGCGTAACTGTTCTGACACATTTACCATTTAGTGTGAAGGAGAAATGCACTGTCGATATACATCTGTCAATCAAGTCCTATGAAAACTTGATCAAAACCCATCTTTTCAAGTGTTTTCATTAAAAAGGCCATTCAATCCAATCAAAGGCTTTGCTCATATCAAATTTAATTGACATCTAATCTCTTGCTCCCACATTTTTCCTTTTGATATATGATGTGCTTTGTGAGCGATAATGACATTGTCTGTGATTAATCTATTCTTGACAAATGCACTCTTATTGGTGGAGATCACTTTGTCCAAGACTACCTTTAACTTATTGGCTATGCATTTAGATATTATATGATATACCACGTTCCATAGACCAATAGGCTTGAATTATGAGATCTCCCTTGGCTTCTCCACCTTTGGGATTAACACAACATTTGCAGCATTAAGGTCTTGCATGGGCTTACCCTCATTTGGATATTGCAATGCTTCACGAGTGACCTCTGGACCTACAATTGTCCAGTATCGTTGAAACAATGATGAAGGCATTCCATCCGGGCCAGGATATTTATTTCAAGCCATATTCTTTAGGGAAACATATATGTCACTTAGAGTGTAAGGTCTTTTCAACGTGGCATTCATTGCGGAGGAAACTTTTGAAAGGACCTTATCAGTAAGGTGATTAATGATAAGAGGGGATGGATGAGAGCTCTAGAAAAAAGTTTGGAAATATCCTGAGATAATGTTAACATGTCATTTTCATCTGTGCACCATTGTCCACTCCTGTCATTTAAGGAATAGTGTTTCTTCATTTACGTTTATTTGTAAAAGAGTGGAAATCTTGTGTTTTTGTCCTTTTTTTCCAACCAATGTTGGTTTGCTCTTTGCTTCGACCTGGCTTCCTCCACATCAAGATGTCTTTCTATTTTAAACTTTATTGTAGACATCTCCACTTGGACTTTATCTGTAATAAATCCCCGTTGCAACCTATGGAGTTGATTTGAGAATTTTTCTTTCTTCTTATGCTAGTTATGGAATTCTTTCATTGCCCATGTTAGCACCCCCTGCAAACACTCTGATATTGCGGATGACAGGTTTGGTGTTGTCTGATTCCAGCATTCTGATACTTTAACTTGATAGTGTGGGGATTGTATCCAGTAATTTTCAAAATAAAAAAGGTCGATAACGTGGACCTTGGACATATCCCCATGCTTTATCCCTTAAGTGCAGTTGAATTGGATCATGATCGGATTGATGGCTAAAAAGATGCTTGAGTTTTGCTATAGGGAAAGCTTTCATCCAATCCTGCGTTGTTACAGCCTTATCTAGTCTAGCCTTAACTGTCTAGACTAATAATTTATTTAATTGGGGGAAACCACTCATAGCACATACTCTTAAGCACATAGAAATATAAAAGGGCAATACACTTCTAACCCTATCTTTTGCACAAAAAAAGTTAATATAACCCTGCAAAATTAAAAAGTGTCAAATTAACCCTAACTTGTTTACGAATTGTGTAGTTATAACCTTTTGTGCCATTTTCGACGTTGATTGGAGATATCAGTTAGTGAGCAAACTTGAAATGTCTGAAATACCCCTGAGCTTTAAGCGGAAAACCTGATGCTTATTTTACCCCTAATGACGTGGCACTTGTTTGGATCAATAACGCTTATCTCTATTTCAAAACAAAAAGTTGTTTTCTCTTCTCCATTCCCCCCTGTTAGTACCCTCTTCGTTGTTTCTTCCCCATCCCTCAGTTCTTCCTTCTCTCTCACCTCTTCTGACTCCCTCAGTCTCCTTGAAGGTAAGAAGGCTCAGTTCGTTCACCGACCACAATCCCAGGTAACTCGATTTAATTGATTGGTTTCATGTTATGGACCCTAGCTTCGATTTGGGAGAAATTTAATTTCTAAAATTTTGGGTGTAAACTTTCGATAATGGGTTAAAGTACAATTGTATACGGATTTGGTTGTTATGTTGATTAATGAAATGTTTTGATATTTTGAATAATATGAAGAAGATTCATCAAGCTGCAGTATCAATCGAGTGCATTAGGAAAGCATAGTATGCAAGGTCTGCTCCTTTGAAACAATTGTGTTTATGTCGAGAACGATATAAAAATCTGAGGAAAATGTATTGCAAATGTAACATCCACGGATGACAGCGTTCGGTTGTGCTTGATGCAGTTGAGTCCGGAAGAGATAGTGTTGTCAGCCCATTTCATCCCCAGCCCAACGTTCGTAGAAGAGTAATGGAGAAAGATTGTGCGAATGAGGTTGAAGTCCAATTGTGCTCCTAGTCAAGGTAACATTGCGCCCGTACACGTTTGCAACTATCCAGTGATTGTAAAGTCCTTGAAGACAGTGAATGTAGTGTTGTTAGGTGCAAACATGTTAGGATTGTTGTTGTGGTTTATTCTACTTGATAGGTTCTAGTCGTGAGATGTTGACTTGTCGAGTTTAGTGTCTTTTAGTGTATGTAGTCGAAGATATACTACTGTTCTAATTTGATAAATAATTTTGAATGTGTTCTATTCCACAATGCAACCTTGTGTTTTTTCAGTTAAGGCTGATTTAACCCTAGAAGTTCTAGGCATTATTATATAGTTTTCATAATTTGGTAATTTTTATTTATTTTATTCAAGGGGCAAAATTGTCTTTTCATTGAATTATGGTCAAATTCTAGCCAAACTTTCAGTTGACAAAAAGGCCGACCAATCCATGGATTCTTTGGCACATTCGTCAATAAGTTAGGTTTAGTTTGGTAATTTTGATTTTGACACGTTTAATTAAAAGATATGGTTATTTTATCACTTTTCTCAATGTAAAATTCTACTTTCACTTCTTGATATCATTTGGTAAAAGTATAGCCTCATTCGATAAGAGAGCCATCTTCCATAGCCATGATAAACGAATTAGATTTAATCTTTTTCATATACAGTATCAATCAATGTGGAGTCATAGAAGTTCACAGTTGAAATGATCAATGATAGAACTGCAACACCCAAAACCAATCGAGTATTTCTTAATTGAAACGTACTCCCTCCGTCCCTATTTTAGTGTCTTACATCACTATTCATCAATAAAATTGATGTTGTTTGTATTGTAAAAATTAATAAATTAATAAATGTGAAAAATATCACATGAGATACTGCTACATTCATCGTAGCACATATTTTTTTAATATTTAATTTTCATAATTTATTTTTAAACATAATTTAAAATATTAAAATCGTAAAATTATCATTGAATAGTGATAAAAGAGGAAGTAAGACACAATTAGAGGGACAGAGGGAGTACATTGTTTTGGATGCAATACGTTGATTGAGGATAAGTGGAGCCAGTAATTTGAATCAAAAAGATTATCCTGAATCAATAAAGGCCATGAAAAGAGAGAAAGTGGTAGAGGAAAAGGCTCAATCATCGTTTTGTCGTATGTATATACTGCCTCTTTTTCAAATACAAAAGTAGACCATATCTTAAAAGGAGAAATCAACTCCCAACAAAATTTCAACATTGATCCCTAATCACTCCGACTCATTCAGATTTGATCTGCAATCATTATCACGCTATTCAAGAAACATATTTGACCACTAATATCTTTGTCTACGTATAATAACGCTAACTAAAAAGTTGATATTTAGAAACTACTTGTTACGACGAATTGAACAATATCATATGCGATAATATTATTGTTCATAAATCTAATCAAATATGCGATTAAATTTTAATAGAAAATAGTGCCAAAAAAAAGTAGAAGTACAAATAGTGAAATAGAGCTGGACAACAAATAGAATGGCAAGGAGATTTCACAAAACTGCAGAAACTTGTTCATATTGCTGCATCATTTCATATGAATGAAATGTAACATTCTTCTTATTTGCATTCAGTACAAAAGAAAAGAGGACGAAATCAATTCTCTATATATCAGGTAGGAAGCCAAAGTATTCACCATCAACATAAAGTAGAAATAGCAAGCACAAAAACCAAAAACGGATACCATAAAATGTGCTTTACATCAATTTCCCTGTACCTCATCATCTGCAAAACTCAGGGCTTGGCACAATGGCTGATCCTGTTCATCATCATCAGCAAAGTATGGCTTCCTCCCAATCAAATCAGCAACTCTTTTCGCAGGTCCCGAGTCCCTTGGAGTGTCGGGGATGCAGCGAGCTGTCCTAACCCTTGGAAGCAGGTCGGGCAAAACAGAAGCAGTTGGCGAGAAATCATCAGACTCTGAGCCGCGAATCACAATGTCACTGGGAACTTGCCATTTCTTCTTCACCCTGGATTCAGCACCCAAATTCTTGATCTCTGAGAGTGACTCAGTGGATGATTTTCCAAGGGATAGAGATCTTTTCTTATCAGTTCTCTTGCATTCATCCTTATCAGTTTCAGGCAGAGACCTTTTTCTCACTGCAGATACCTGACCAATTGCTTGATTGTATCGGCTTGCGACAACCCTCCCCGGCCTCAAAGGCTTCTTGCCTGTAGCAGTGACAGATTTTTCACCATCTTTGAACAGATTTTTGGGCTGAATTGCGTTCCCAAACACTTCCTCTTTCTTCACAGACTTCTTTGGAGCAACTGTGGTGACCACCTGCCTTGCAGCCTGAGTTTTCGCCACCAGATTTTTTCGCGACCTTGGGCTTACAGTCAGACATTTGCCCCTCTCTTTAGTCACCTTCTCCTCATCAATATCTTGCAGCTTCCAGAAACACGATTTTCGCCGATTCTGAATAGCCTGGACAGGAGTGACCATTGCGCCTTCTCTCTTTCCCAATTCTCGGGTTTTCGAGGCCGCATAAATCTCAGATGGCCCCAAACTCATACCCCTTCTCGTCCCAGCCATAATCTCTGAAGGCCCCAAACTAAGCCCTCTTTTCATACGCTCAGTTTCGACATTCTTGATGATCTTCTTTTCCTCGATAAACTTTGTAGGCACAACCCTCCCTCCTCTCTTTTCAACCGGATTCACACTTTTTCCAGCCTTCTGCATTTTCAACGCCTCCAATCTTGAAGAAAGCCGGCTAATCTCCATCTCGATTTCCTTGATTTCCTTATCGATCTTCTTCTCGTCCCCTTCGCTCCCATTATTGGAAGCGCTTTTCTCCACGAAACAAGTTTTGGAAGTGCCATTTGGATTGTGAACTCTGAGAGGCAGAGGCGATGGCTCCTTCACCAATGGGACGGATGAATTCAAGAGTTGAGGGCTCTGGTTTTCTTTACACGAAAAAGATTGAATGGAATCGGATGAATTGAGAAGAGGGGTTTTCAAAGGAGACCAAGAACGCTTATCCATTCCCGACAGATCTTCAGAATCGCCATTATCGAAGGCGGCGTTGTTCCATACTTGAAGATCTGATGAATTCATACCGTCTGGGCACGGCAAAACACTCATTTTTTGAGAAGAAAATTGATAAATTCTGGGGAAATGTAGAGAGAGGTTTGGAACTGTTTGGGTGAAATCTTGAAGAAATTCTGGATGTTGGAGCCGATGTATAACGAATATGGGGGTGAAACAATAGGTTTTTGGGGGTTATGTTTTTTGAGTTTTTTGACCGTTGGAAATGAAACTACACGTTGAGAGAGCGCTCCATCGTGGCCGCTAGATTAGAAACTGCAGCTTCAGACGCTCCGATTTGATTTAAAGCTTAATCCCGCATTGATTAACGAAAAACAGAGTGGCGCCAGTGGGTATTAAGATTTGGGCCTAGTGATATTGCATCGGGTAAAAAGAAGGCCATACAGGTTATCAGAGGGCTTCTACAAAACTACTTAGGCCTTGTCCAGTTGAGCTTATTTGGTGCTGAATTTAATTTATTGGTGCTGAATTTAATTTATTCGTGCTGAATTTAGTTTATTTGTGTTGAATTTAGTTTATTAGTGTTGAATTTAATTTATTGGTGTTGAATTTAGTTTATTGGTGCTGAAATGTGCTGAAATTAAACTCAACTGAACTAGATGGAATTTACTTGAACCAGACGCAACTAAAATGAAAAATGTTTGACCAAACTGAACGGGACTAAATCAAACTAAATGAAACAGTAGTAAAAGAAGTCAAATAAAAAAATCACTCATTATGCAAGTGGAAACTATCATGTTACAATAAAAAAATTGAATCCAATATACAGTACTTCAAATGTTGGATACGAAAAAAATTGAATGATACAGTTAAAATAGATAAACATAAACGGATTTGACTAGCAATGTGTTTATACATATTGGCCAAGGGACAATCATATCATGATGCCGGTGAAAAATTTAAATGTTCTCCAACAACAATAGGCTTATATTTTAAGAAAGTGTTGGATGTTTTTGTGATATTCTTTCACAATATCATTAGACCTCATCGTGATTTGTCATAAGTGCCTCGAGAGGTAGCAAACGACAGGCGTTATTGGCCTTATTTTAAGGTAACATTCTGAATCAAATAAAAAATGCAATAGCTATAGTCTGATAAATAACTAACTATATGATAATATTATTGTACAGGATGATGTAGGCACATTAGATGGAACTCTTATAAGTGATGAGAATGGTGTGCCATCGAAGTCACATTGTTGTTCGTTTGACAAAATCTTCACGTTCATTAATGTCGAATGAGAAGAAAGTGCCCATGACATTCGACATTACTGTGTGGAGGGATTCATTGACAAATCCAAAATATGGTTTTCCTCATCCGTCCCAAGGTAAAAAAAACTACAATTTAACCTATGCAGATTCACTAATAAGAATGTCTAACAGTATTCCTACCGATGAACATTTTCGAGAAAATAGTATATGGTGGATTCTGGATATCCAAATACACTTGGATATTTGGCTCTGATGAGCGACATACGAATTAGAAAGCACCTACCGGAATTTAGAAATTCACCACCTGCAGGTTTTGCAGAACATTTCAACCATCAACATTCGTCATTAAGAATGAGAGTTGAAGGTGTGTTTGGTCAATTGAAAAGTATTTGGCAGATGCTGAAATCTATGCTGCAGATGTCGCCCAAAGATCAAATGGCAATAATTGTTGCTTCTTTCACTCTTCATAACTTCATTATAATGCACAAATGTGGTATGCCTATCTTAGATCACTAGCCGAATGATCACGGAATTATGAACTTACATATGTTTGATCAAGCTCAAAAGGATACCATGACAAAAGTGCGTAATGATATAGCTTTACATATTTGGAACTCTATTAGAGGAAATGATGAAGTTCAAGATGACGATGAGGAAAAGGATTCCATGGATAAGAGTGATTGAAAAAATGACGATTAATGTTTTTATTCCATTTCCAAATTGATGTTTTAATTGTTACATATTTTAATTTTAGACTTATTATTCAACAAATGATAGCCAAGACTCCAAATAAATATTTGTTTGTCAATTTTTATTTTTAAATATTTAAATGTTGAATTTAGTTTATTGGTTCTGAATTTAGTTTATTAGTGATAAATTTAAATTACTGGTACTAAATTTAGTTTATTAGTGTTGAATTTAATTTATTGATGCTGAATTTAATTTATTGGTGCTGAAATGTGATGAAATTAATATGAACTGGACATGGCCTCACTCCATCCGGATTACGTTTATCGCTTGTTAAAGGCTGTTTATGGTCTCAAACAGTCACCTCGAGCTTGGTTTCAGAGATTCAGCACGTATTTATCTCAGCTTGGGTTTCAGTGCAGTGTTGCCAATACTTCTATGTTTGTTCTTTCTCGAGGATCGTCCTTGTTGTATCTTCTAGTTTATGTCGATGGCATCATCCTTACCGGAAATGGCTTGAAGCTTATTCGGCAGTTCATTAATTGGACGCATCGGGAGTTTGCTATCAAGGATCTAGAGGCTCTTCATTACTTCCTTGGCTTGGAGGTATCGTCTACCTCGTCTGGTCTATTTCTTGGTCAGACAAAGTATGCCAGAAATATTCTCACTCATGCTGGGATGTCCAATGCGACTTCGGTGACTACTCCATTTGTACCTGGCTCACAGTTACACAGCTCTTCCAGTCCACCATTTCAGGAACCGACTTTGTACCGTTCTTTGGTGGGCGCTCTCCAGTACCTGACAATCACTCGTCCTAATCTGGCTTTTTTAGTTAACATTGTTAGTCAGTTTCTGAAAGATCCACTAGATGACCATTTTGCAGTTGTTACTCGGATTCTTCGTTATGTGCGAGGAACCTTCATTTTGGTCTCACTTTTTGCTCGTTCAGTACTCCAGAGGTTTTGGGCTACTCTGATGTTGACTGGGCCCGATGTTTATAGACTTATCGATCTGCGTATGGTTATGCTGTGTTTATTGGTGGAAACTTGATTTCTTGGAGTGCCAAGAAATAACCCACAGTCTCTAGTTCCAGCTAGGGATGATCATGGGTCGGGTCTGGGTATT
>JAULKK010000011.1:5142024-5153832 GCA_032355705.1 Rubia peregrina
TCTCACATGATGTCTATTATTACATATAACAAAAGTTATCGATGGTCAAACATGCCATGAAAAAAATTGCGGTCAAATGAGGACAATGTTAAAAAACCAGAGGGAGTATTATGTTACCCATTTCTTGTAGTGAAAACCCAAATTTCTTATATACTAATGCTACGCTTTAAGGGTTAAAGGGGACATTTCACCTAAAATGAAAACATGAACTTGCCACAAATATAGAGATATATGTATAGCTTTAACTACATCTGATGAACTTCAAAGAGAGCACAATTAAGAACTTATTGCAATAGCTGAAGGATTTTTTTTAAAAAAAGAGGAGATCTGTCACCATAACCAGCGGCTAATTTTGATATACCCTACGGAGACAGAGAAACACAAGTAAATCTACATAAACAGAAAGAGAAAAAAAGCTGGGATTTCAATGATCTGGTCATTTTAGAGGCATAGGCAGGCCTTAGACAATCAGGATCATTTTTTTGAAGAAAAAAAGTGAAATATGTGTAAGAGCATTTGCTTTACATTGAAACTAGAGATATTAATATCCAGAAAGTGGTTTCCAGAGCTGTCCAACTGGGTAGAGGGACAAAGAAGCCATGGTTGGTAACTTAACTAGATCTCGACCATTTGTTTCTCTTTATGGTTCATCAGAATGAGTGGGAAAGACTACAACTGATTATGGATTTGGTTGAAGTTGGAACAGTGATAACTTTACACAATTCGAAATCTTATGATATGGTTACAATTTTTGTAAATGCAAAAGATCATCAGCAAGAGGTCCAAGAATATCTATGCCAATGCATTAATCAACTTTAAAAGTACAACTCTCTGTGCTTAACTGGTCTGGTATGAATTTAAGGGAAATAATTATGACCTCAGTGTGTGGTTTTTATTATATTATTTACCCGACAGTCATGAAGGGAAATGAGAAATATAAAAGTTCTCAAAAGCAAAACCCACACACCTTGAAGATGGATGAGCAAGTGAAGCATAAAACCATCCCTGTGCGCATCCAAGTTTGGCATATTTACTCTAAAAACACCAGAAAAGTAATATATTTACAACAGACTTCACATGGGAAAGTCTATTCAGCACAAACTTGAACAAAAATGCTGTGCACAAGTGACTTAGTATATCATACTAGAGCAAAATATTGCCACTAGAGGCCAAAACCCAGTAGAACTAGCACAGTAAAGATTTACCACCCCAAGGGTCCTAATGATAATGATATTAGCACCAATAGAATTTAATTGCATAATCAAGTAGTTGACTAAAGATGAAAAAAGTGGCCCAACATCCTTTAAGTGGTTTTGGCAGCTTTGCAGGACACCTTTAAATCCTTCAATACAGCAAACATATAAGATAGAAGACGGTTACCAAAATTTAAAATTTGGAAGGAAAATAACTTGAGAAACACTGGGAGGAAATGATTACATTATATTTTATAAAAGTGGAATGTGCTTTTTGATAGAAATGATGGTGTAATATTATCCAGATAGCCGATCTTGTGTGGTCAATAAATGTTAGTTCAACCAAATAGTTGACTAGCAAAGACTCAAAGAACTTGCTGAGTGATCCTCCAGAAACTTCCATATTACAAAAGTGCATGAAGTTCGTACAAAGGAAGTTTAAACTTCACACTGCAAACGTGTTTTAAATCTTTCATCATTCAAATTCAGTAACAGCACAAGAATAAATATATAATTTTTTAACATCTCCTATGACCATCATATGCAATCGAATGTATACAGGCTTGATTCCTGCTGCCATCTTGCAGCCACAAAACAACATAATCAGTTCTACATCAAGTGGAAATATGTCCATAGCATTAATCAGTACAGAAACATTCCCCAGGATCCACCTTGAAGAAACTGCTTGCAAAAGCCAAAAGTTACCTGATTAGCCAGCTGGTTTTTAAACTTCTCCGGATGCAGCTTTCTCTCAGAATGAAATGCATAAGATACTTGTGCATCCATCCCTATAAGATATGAAAACATACATAACACACTGCACCTTCAGAATATAATGCTAGGAATTTTGCAGATGAAAAGGGTAAACTTCAATTGATAACTGGCTATTGCCTAATATTATATTTGCCCTCACATAGAACATCAATTGATCAGTACGTTACTGTGGGAAGAATTTCTAGATGTATACTCTGGACAAAATGTTTAAGCAAGTGAGAAACGTAATAATATGAGGCTAGCAATGTATCAACACATGAGGCAGCAGAAAGTGAAATAACGCATCTGGAAGAAAGAGTAACACCAACGTGTTTAAAAATAGCTATCATTTCTAAGACTGGGCGTATGCAAATTCTAAGAGCCTAAACGATCAGTTGTATCATAGAACAGCTTTGCTGAAACAGTTTACAATATCCATGACCTTCATGATTGAACTGACGATGCAATTGTGTGAGCTAGTTGGGTAACATATTTAAAGAAAAATAAATATTTTCTTACATTTTACTCACATCTTCATTACAATAAAGCATACTTTTCTGTAAAAATCCGGCACTTGTCCTAAGCTGAAGATACTACTTACGAAGCCTAGTTGAGACCATACAAGGATAACTTGACAAGGTGTAAGTAACCAACAAAATTTCAAGTCCCTTACCCATGCTGAAGTAATTCCAGAATCCTCCACGGAATGTATGGTAACCCTCCTGAAAAACAATGAAAATATTGCATCAGAGGTAATTAATGAGGAAAGATTAAAGCTTTGCAGACTTGTGGTGTCAGACGAAAGAAGAAATAACAGTAAGAAAGTGGTGATCCAGACAGACATCACACAAACTATGACAACCAAACCATATCCCTCATTTTATTTACTAATTACAAAGGTGAGTTTTCTTCACTCCATGTACTTTCCATAAAACTTAAAAACATAAAAGCTGCATATACATCATTGTGGCTGTTAAGTAAACAGATAGGAAAGATGAGAAAAAACTGTCAACTTATAACAGCTTCACAAATAAATAACAACCAGCACCTACAGCAGATGCCATCGAACACCAAACATGTTATTAATGTGCACTATCCTCATTGTTGAGTCTCTTTTAATTCAATTAGTGATGAAAAGCTTATACCTTTACAGGCAACTTGACTCCATATCCTGTTGCCTTGGACAAAAACTGGAAGGGATACAACTCTACAGAAGTCAAATGAAGCTGGTGCCTTTTACTCTGACGTGCACACTACCTTCACTAACTTCAACTAAGAGTTGGAACTACTAAAGTCTAATTCGTGATATATGAACTATATTATAGGATAGTTCAGTCTTATACTGAATTATTTCTACATACAAATTTACATTTAAAAAACTTAATTACTCCCTCCATTTCACTAAGAGTGGCACACTAGGTTTAGGCTCTTGGATTAATGTGAAGAAAATGAGTGGTTGAAATTGAATGTAGAGAGTAAAAAGTAGAATGAGTGGATGAGATTGAAGGAATCTTGCCAAAAATGGAAAGTGTGCCATTTTAAAAAAAACATCCCAATAAGGCAAGTGTGCCACTCCTAGTGAAACGGAGGGAGTATCTTTTTTTGGAATACAAAACTTAATAGACTTGGTATATAATCTTTTAATTGATTGAGGGTAGAGCTCCTTAAAAAACACTTTACCTTCAAACAAAATTATAAAACAATTTTGATAATTATCATTTAGCTTTCACATCAATTTAGATGGCAATGCAAGAAATGTCAATAAATTTACTTCAACTTTAACCTTTGTAGCTCTGAGAAAATCTTACAAGCAAACACGAAACCAACAACCTCAGAAGTCTTCCTCAACTAGTATCCACTACATTTATCAGAACTCCTAATTGCAACTACAATTGACTCAGTATTGCATAGACCATGATTACAGTTTTTTTTTTGTTTTCAAAAATCAGTTCAAAAGATATACAGAAATTAAAACATTTTCAAGATTTTCTGCATGGGGTGGACAGAATCATGGATAGTCAGTAAAAGAAATTGCATAAACAGGAAATATTCACTTCCATTTTTAGTGAAAACATAAAATTATTATGTAACATGTTGGCCTTAATACAAATGGCTTACTTCTTTTCTGCATTTTCTCTTTTTTTCTTCCCTTTCTATCGTACTGCATCATGGAGGTCTTAAATCTGGAACCCCTCAGTTATATTCCATCCCCACCCAATCCGATCCCACCCCTCACATCCCCCATATGGCATTTAGCTTAATTTATCTGCTAACTGTATACTTTATGCTAATGTATAAAGAAGATCATGTAACCACTTACTTGTACAAGTCAAGCGGTAGAGCGTATAATAATTAACATACTTAAGATATTATGATGTGCACTTGTAGGTAAAAGTAATAACAAAGCCAGAGGGGTTCAGATTCATTCATCACAACACACATGTGTGCATGCGCACGCAACCGTCGCAACGTAATTGTACATTTTTATAAAGATCAACTTACCACATTCAGCTCATCAGATGGAGAAACTCGTTGGAACGAATGCAAAGAATGAGGCAACTCTAGGGGAGCAATAGGATCACAAGAACCATTAGTTGGTGCTCTCATCCTCATCAGAATATGCCAGCTGATAATATCAAAGGCAGATACAGCACAAATCATAAGATTGCAAGCTGGAAGGATGACCAGAAACAAAATCAATAGATTGCCAAATTTAAGAACATGTGAAATATCAAATCATACCTGTCTATCAACATTTCTTTTGCATTCTTAACTTGACCTAAGAAAGAGAGCACAGAGTCACGATCTGTTCCTGGATTCTTCTTTCCCTGCATAATTGACCATAAGGAACTCATACTATAATGCCACACAAACTTTCTTCATCTTTAAAGAAAAGGAAAACATGGATGAAAATGGCAAAATACCAACATCATTCAAATGTGCCTCAAAAATGAAAGGTTGATCTTCAGCGTAACAACTCTCAACATATTGACCAATAATAATCATTGAAATCAACCATTTCAAATCAGATTAAAGAGGAGACTTTTTTAAACACAGAAGGATTTTGAAGCCAGTTAGTTTCAAAATCAGGAAATGGAGAGCATAAAATTGAAAACTCAAGGAATCAAAAAAAGGTTCCCAGATTTCCATATTTCAACAAGTAAAAAATGCATTATTTTCCCAGAGAGGAATTTCAAATGCTTCTTTTGTACACTAAGATAATACATGGTTTCAATGTACTAATGTTTGGGGGAAAATATGTAATTTTTTAAAATCTGCTTATTCCCTGATATAATTGAGCAAAAGAATTTATGCAGAATGTACCTGTATTACATCAACGAAAACATATTGTTGAATATAGCAAGAGCAGAAAAAAAAGAATACAACATTCGTACCCAACCAAAAGCAAAGGGCAGATTGTTCCCAGTTCCCAACGGCATGGTAGCAATAGGCGGGGGTTGAGATAATCTAAGATCACTAACAACTCCGAGAAGCCAACCAGCTGTACCATCACCACCTGCAACCTATTTTTACACCAGGATGCAGATAGTTAATATTTCATATTAAAACAAGAAATGTAGGAAAGACCAACTCCAGGAATGCTATCAATACCGAAACTTACAATAATTCTCAATTTTTCCTCAATCTTGGGAGCAAATTGATCACCTCTAATCTTGAGCATCTCAAGTCTCCCATACACCCTATGAAACACAACATCAGGAGCTTCCTCTCCCAAATCAAAAACCTGATAGCAATCACACAGCAGCGTTAATGCAGGTTCGTTGAAAACTATGAATCTTGATCATACAGTACAAGAGAACAAAAACCTGATGTTTGTTTAGAAGAGAAGAGTACGTAATAAGAAGTTCTCCACCAAGTTGTCCACCACTTCGAGAATTGATAAAAACTAGCACCGGACATGAAGGTACATCTTCTAATGGCTGTGTGTCTGGCTGGTCTGAGAGTATATATGTAGGAATGTAGAATTCCTTCAGGACAGAATCGGACTGGCTTTCTACGTTTGTCATGGCTGTGTTTATGTGCAATTCTGAGTAAAAAACATCTGAAACAATAGTCAGCTCTTCAGTTTTTAACCTTGAGTTGTCATTGTATCTAAATGAAGGAACACCTAATATTATTAGGCAGATACTTAGGCCTGTTCTTTGGGGCTTACCTCCAGTTCAGTTTAGATATGTTCAATTCAATTCAGATAAAATGTTATTGGTAATAAATTGTATAGAGTTCACAAAAACAGATAAGTGAAGATTAGTATAATCCAATATAACAGGACATTAAAAGAAAATCCAAAAATACCTAACAGTTCCACAAAGTGCAAGTATATTTGCATGGAATCCGGGGTATGAAAGTGGAATTGAGGCTGTTAATAGTAAAAAATTGTATAGTGAGCAGCCTCAATTGCATTTCCATATTCCAGATTCAGTGCAAGCCAACAGAGAGGAAGAAAAAATGTAAGATTTAAGAACCAGAAGCCAGAAGGGCAGACAAGTTTGTCCCTCTAATAGATTATGGGTACAAACATCCATTTGGATGGATGAAGCACTGTGCAAATATATTTGCTAATTCACCATAAATCTAAATTGTGTATTCTCATCCATTTGAAAAAGGAAAGGCAAGACCCAGAAACTATTTAGGGCCAACAACAACTTAAATTGCCAGACAATTAGAGAAAGCATCTTTTCATTCATGTCATAGAAAAAGGCAAGAAATTAAATACTGAACACCTAGGAACCATATATTTACCATCATGTGAAGAAAAACAGCACAAAGAATAAAGGAAGTAAAGAAAAATCTCTGCCTTTCCCAGAAGTATAAATGATTCAATGCATGAGGATCCAATAACAAAATTTCCTTGCATGCCCTTTTACATGCACTATGAAACTCAATCATTAATACTCAAACAATTTGCTACAAACTCATCCACAACAGTTGCTCCGTAAGTGACTTTTTTTCACGTTAAAGCGCCCTTCTTATTAAGTTCCGAAGATTATTGACCTTCTCTTTTCATAAAGATCAACCAATAATAGGAAGGTCAACTATACAATCAAAATTAGAGGGATGATGTGCCTATAAAGAAGTCATACAAATTTTGCCTATAGTTCAAAGTTACTTTTTTTAGAAAATTGATGATGTGCCTGTTATATATCACTTCTTATAGTTCTTGAATTGCAGATGCCCTAACAAATAAACTGTTCCTTCTAATCTCCCAAATGCTTCTTCCCCGGGCATAGGGGAACATCATTTCACTCCACCATTTTAAATAGCGTCAGCATGATTACTTCAATTTATAAATCTCCATCCTAAAAGTCTTGGTTCAGAATTGAACTAATCGTGCACGTCTTACCATGACTGAAAGGAAATGGATTAAATTACTCCATTCAACATAACCAAAATCTCATTTCATCACAGCAAGTGTGTCAAGTACATGATAGATTGATAGTTTGCCATGGATCATACCATGGATCATACCAGACATCCATAACCTAGGCTCAGCATATGAAGAGGAGGATTAACTAGTTGAGCTCAGCATTAAATTAGTCCAGAAAGTAGGCGTTGTCAGTAAACAAATCCACAGCAATCAACAAACACGAAAACGCGTGACATTACGCATGATAACGAACAATCATCCCAGAAAGAAGCGAGGAAACGCTCTCCGAACAACAAAAGGTCATGGCGGAATTCAAGAAAGCAACGCAAAGGAGAAGCAACTTTTAGCAACGCAAATAAAGTACCTGCGACAGAAAGATTTGGATAGCACCAGCCTTAGAATTTTGATGAATATTCCTCGGTACAGAGATGCAAAAAGTGGCTCCAACCAATTACATTCAATCGGATCTCAACAGAAAGGAAAGACAGGCCATAGGATCCCCTCATTAGGTGTGTTTTATAAGGTTAACCGCGTGGATTCACCGCGTCAGATTCTAAGAATCTGTGTTGATTTTTCGTGGGAATGGGGATCAGGCTAACTGTATTAATGTTGGGTTTGGGGAGTTGGGCCATTTATAGTTGGCACATTTTTTCTTTCACTAAAGTTGCAAATCTATCATGTGGATTGTATGGTCAACTTTTATTGGACTTGCAAATCTAGCATCTTGCCGCACTTTTCTTGCCCGGGGACTTCCCCGGTACCTCTTATGCGTGCTCAAGATGGTCGGGTTCGCCGAGCCGACTGTGGAGGCTATATCGGCACGGAAGAAACTCTCTGCATCAGTGGCATCGATTGTGAGGACCATTCTTTTTTCTATCTAGGCTTTCATAATTTATGGGAAAAGGTCGTCACCCAAATCAGGAAATACATGAGAATTAGCCTGCGGGAAAATGCTTACATGCGTGAAGCAACACAAGTGTGCTAGTAAAAAGGAAATTGTGACAAGCTAGAGCACTACCACACTCGTACAAGAAGGAACACCGTGTTCAACTTAGGCATGCATATAAACTAAGTCATGAGTTAAAAAGTTACGGTATACCTACCCCTATGAGAATGTAGTTATGAGGATCGCTTATCATGGAAGTTAAGTACGATAATATAATATACCAATGGGGATATTTGGTAGATCTGTGTACATATCAAGTGAAGCACAATATTAACGAAGTGACAACTAACGAATTGAGACTAGCAATACGAAGTACAATACGACTTATAAGTCCAGCCGAGAAATCAGTAGGTAACCTTACTTTCATAAACCCAAAACTCATATGAAAACAAAGGGTTACAATAACAAATTACTTTTCTAGCCTATAAGAATCCCTTATTTTATATTACATCAAGCCAAATAGCGAACCTATCACATAGGTAAAAAGGTTAACCAGGACCTAGTTGTAAGCTAGTGTGCCTATGACGGCAGTGCAGTAAGGTGATGTTACTAGACCATCATCCAACTCTCCAACTGCACAACCCTCATTTTCAAAAGAGCCCCTCCATGAAAAGGCACCAGCCTGAAAGTAGGTGTCGAATAAGTCAAATGCCTGACTAGATCAGGATAAGTGTTGTGACTAGATTAGAGTCATTTCCTTGTTTACTTCTCTTGTAATCCCTATATATATTCCATCTATCAACAAAATCATTTATGGGAAACCATTTTATCATGGTACCAGAGTAAGTTCTGATCCAAACCCTTAAACCCTAGCATTCTCTCTTTTTTCGGCCGCCCGTCCCTCCTCAAATTTTTTGGTGCCGACTTCCGTCCCCCTCCCTTTTTTGATCACACTCGACGCAATCCCGGAGTCTTCTTCACTCAATATGGTCGATGAAAAACTCTCCTACAACACTTTGCTTCATTAGATGCATATCAAACTCACATCATCAAACTATCTCATGTGGAAGCGTCAAACTGGTTATGTTTTTCGTCCTCAAGGTTTATATGGTTTTGTCGATGGCACAAATCTTTGTCCACCTCTTCCATCTCTGCCATCGGCTAGCCTATTCCTGGTGGTGGCAAGGTTGATCCTAATATCGTTTATAAAAAAGGAACACCGTGCCCAACTCAAGCATGTGTATAAACTAAGACATGAGTTAAAAAGTTACGATATACCTACCCCTATTTTAGAGGATGTAGATATAAGTATCGCTTATCATGGAATTTAAGAACGATACTATAATATACTAATGGAGATACCTGGTAAATTCATGCACATATCAAGTGAACCCGCAATATTAACGACATGACAACTAGTGCATTGAGACTAGCAATACGAAGTACAATACAACTTACAAGTTCAGCCGAGAAATCAGTAGTTAACCTTTCTTTCAATAAACCCAAAACTCATACGAAAACCAAGGGTTACAATAACAAATTACTTTTCTAATCTAAAAAAATACCCTATTTTATATTACATCATGCCAAATAGCGAACCTATCCCAGAGGTAAAACAGTTAATCAGGACCTAGTTGTAAGCTAGTGCGCTTATAACGGCAATGCAGTATGGTGATGTTACTGGACCATCGTCCAGCTTTCTCACTGCACAACCTTTATTTCCCAAAGAGCCCCTCCATGAAGAGACAACGACCTGAAAGTAGCCAAGCATGCTAGAAGAGATATGAACTCCTACCAGGCATATACATTTTCCTGATAAAATACCATCAGATGACCGGATAGATAAGAATCTTCCAAACTGTTATAATAAATACTTATAGCAAGCGTGAGTATTTGTAGACCGTCTAACGAGAAGCGTAACCTGGGTCGGCATGTCGAACAATAGAGATAATACTCTCAAACCACCCACCCAAGTTGGATTATCACAAATCCAATGAGATCATAAACTCATTCTGAAAAACTGGTTTTACCGTTATGGCTTAACTATTAAACCTATGTTCCAATTTAGTCTAACCTAACCAAGTATGTAAAATAAATAATGCACGCAAGACACACGGCTTGGTTACGCAGTTCGGTGAAATCCACCTACGTCTGCGGGGCCTGGCCCAGTTCAAAATAAATCCACTAATCAGAGATATAGTACAAAGTACACCATACAATTATACTTATCTTCTAATTCTACACGTGAATTTTGCAAGCTCCCCTTGCTACCGATCCGCCTTGATTAGACTCCCTCTGACCCCGAAACTCGTCGACGCTGGATCTCCTCCTCCCGAGGAATTAAGGTATACGGCTCTAAACTTGATCAACAGACCGAGTGTGTTGGAACATATAGGCGTTGACTCTTGCAGTACTCGTCGAAGGATAAAAAAATCCGAGGGCAGATTTTTGGCAATTAAATACGCGAGTCTTGCAGCCATTAATGTCCTCTATTTATAGTCCATGAGCAGATCTGAAACCTCCATAATATTCCTATTCCAAATCTGCTTCTTGAAGCATATCTAAATCCCATAAATAAAGGTATTTACCTTATCTCAAATATCCCATAATTATTCTTCAATTCCAATTCCATAAATATAGGGATTCTTACATAACTCCATAATGCTTCCGCAACTCAAATATTGCATAATCAACAATTACCATAAATCAAATCTGATACAATATTTTGTTCGCTAACAACTTGCCACAGATCCTTCTTTCGGCCTATGTTCCAACATGGTAAGTTTTTCTTCATAATTTCACAAATTGCCAATCAATATATCATGAATAAATCATGACTTTACAATCTCCTCCTTTGGCAGTTTGTGGACCCAACCGAAAATAAGTCTACTTAATATATCAAGGTCACATGAAAAAAATAATCTCCAGAAATCCTCTATGTTGGAACAGGCTTGGGTGATCAATTCTGAATAATAATACGAATATCAGAAATCCAGACAACCAATTCAGAATTAAAAATAACCATGTCTCCAAATATATCCCCCTTTGGGCCCAATAAACATGCCAAACTCAGTAGACACAAAAATCCAAAGAATAATATCCAAATCATGTTCAGCAAATAAAATCAGCCCCCCTGAATTTAACACTGACTATGATGGAACATAGTCCGCAGAAATCCACTCTGTTAAGGAGCAACTTTCTATGCTTCCATCTGAGCATTCTCTGATATATTTGACTGTCATATGCATTCCATGATCAAACTTTACCACTTCATAATCACCCATACTAGCATGCCAATCATAAATTTTCCTTTGCACCAAATATTCATCACATCAAACACCAATCTTCCAACATGTCCAACTGCACCTCCATTTTAAAAATCTTTTTCTCCTTTTTTGTTTTTTTTTGTGTTTTCCAAATTTATATACACAAATAAAAATACTCAATACTGAATAAAAAGATAACAAAAGTACTAACAAAAGTACCTTCAATCTTCTCCCCCTCGACGAAAACCTTTCTGAATAGGAAAGGTAGTGAGTCGCTCAAACCATTCCTTTTGTGCTTCTTTTGATCCATACAAAGCCTTCTTG
>JAULKK010000011.1:5185561-5203741 GCA_032355705.1 Rubia peregrina
TTTTTATGATCACTACAGCGAGAACCTGGAGCTTTGGTGATGGGTGAATGCATGGTTGTAGCAACCACAATCTCTAAGGGTTACCATAGGGTATACTATATATTGAGGTAGAAACCTTAATAAGTTGTGTAACATTCTATATGAGTTTACGTTACATGTGTTGGTAAAATTTGTAGCTATGAATGAAATGAATGTATGGTCCTTTGTGTTTGAAAACTTTAGTTTCGATAAAGAAGAATAAAGAAAAAGAATTTTGATTTTGAAAACAGAACTGTGGTCGTGATGAATTATTGCCTTCGAAACGAAATTTGCCCAACCGGTAGTGCAAGGTTCAACGTAGGCGTGTTCATTACCTAAGGTACCAAAGAACCTCACTAACTCGTGCACTCATGCGGTGAGAAGGAACTCGTATTAATATGCTTGAAACTCATAATAGTTTAAAAGTTGAAGAATGTGAGGAAAAGAGAGTATAAAAATGTGTGTTTGGATCCGCTTTCCGACTGACCTTTTATAGGCACTCAACAAAACAACCAGAGCGTAAAAAATCTGGATCGTGAGAAGAAGTTCCACTTTGACTGGAACGTGGATTCAGTTTCGCATAACTGAGTAAATCTAGGCAACATCATGAACTAAATGTACTGAATAAGTATAGGAACAACTACGACTCAGTAAAAAATAATTTCTCCATTTAGAAATTGTTTCAGCAAAGTAAAAATTGGTGATCATTGAGAAGTCTCATAAAGCGGGACTCTCAAACTAATCGGGACAAAAAATGGGTTTAAGACCCGACCCACCTACCTCGCTTCGTCACGTCTGGATGGGAGCTGCGGTCGGTTGGCAGCATTGGTGTGCGCGAGGGGTCTTTATTCATATTGCTCACTCAAACTAGTAATGAAGCATTTCCATATTTAAACTAAACTAGTCTCTTCTAAACTTCTCACTTGCGACAAAGAATAAAGACAGTTTTTTCTTTTTTCCTTTAAAATTGATTTTGAGCTGATTGGCCCATTTCCATTACTAACAATCCCCTCACTAATGCAAAAGGCCAGAAAACTAATTTTTTGAGCATGTGAAAGTTCGACACGTAAGCATCAGTATCTTGCAACTGAACTAATGCATAGTGAATTGGGATGATCGACTTGTTTCTGGAGTGAATGCATTTGGAACTCTTAAACAGGTTGATCAATTCAAGAACACGTGTCTTACTTTAAAAATGAGTTCCGCGATAATAAACTTATAGTGGCTACAGTTTCCTTGGGAAAACTCATGAGTGCTCTAGAAAGACAACCCACAAAAGTCGTTCATAAAAGGAAAGCCAATCCTTTACACTTAAGTAGGTCCTTCCATCAAGTCTTAGTATACCACCAATGAGGGCTATGGAAAGATAAAGAATGAAAAATCATTCAACCTCACATAATTTTCGGTTAGTCCCACAAGTCCGTCACAAATTAGAACTATCTTGGGTTCATTAAGAGCTTTAAGCTCATCCTCGCAACGTACATATATCATAGGCATGGGTAGGTTTGTACGTTTGTGTATCTTTTCTTGGTTTCGCTTGACTTCAAGTCGTTTGAGAAATAACAAGAGTATCCACCAAGAATTCCTCACATAGCTGATTTTTAACCCCATTTCCCTCGATGAATCTTAGACTATCTTTCTACTTAGTCTTTTAGTAAATGGATTAGTTAAATTTCTTTTTTATCTTACAAATTGTAAAGCAAGTACACCAGTCTCAATCATATTTCTCACACATTCATGCCTAATGTGTATATGTATTTTCTTACCATTGTAAGCTTCATTTAGGTAACACCTGGGGCTGCCTGAGTCACACAAAAGTGAGACAGGTGGAGTGGGTTTTCCCCCACGAAGGAATATCTGCCAGTAGTGACCTAAGCCACTCAGTATCTTGCCCTGCCAAGTCTAGAGCTATAAACTCAGACTCCGTAGTAGACTGAGCTATACAAGTGTGTTTTGAAGACTTCCACGAGATATTAACTCCTCTTAAGGTAAAAACATAATCACTTGTGGAACTTACTTCATTATTTTTTGTTACCCAGTTCGCATCACATTATCCTTCTAAAATAGAAGGATACCCTACATGATGCATTCCTAAGTCCTTTGTACCTCTTAGATATTTTAGTAAATGTCTAAGGGAAACCTAATGTTCTCCACTAGTATTATGGGTGTACCTACTTAGTCTACTTACTGCATAGGCAATATCCGGTCGAGTGTAGTTCATTAAAAACATTAAACAACTAATAATTTTTGCATACTCCCCTTGAGACACACTTCTTCCTTTATTTTTCTTTAATTGAATAGTGGAGTCACAAGGAGTTGTAACTAGCACTACATCAAAACTATTAAATTTTCTCAGCACCTTTTCAATATAGTGAGATCTGGATAGAATGAAACCATTATATTTTTTAGTAACTTTTACCCCTATAATGACATCAACCTTCCATAGATCTTTCATTTCAAATTTAGAGGATAAGAATCTTTTGGTTTCATTAATAGCATCAGTGTGTGTGTTCCAAATAATAACATATCATCCACATAGAGACAAATAATCACAAATTCAAAATCAAATAGTTTTGAATATACACAAGCATCAGATCCATTCACAATAAAACCAAAACTAAGAATAATTTTAAGAAACTTTTCATACCATTGTTTTGGTGCTTGTTTTAAACAATACAATGACTTCTTAAGTTTACATACCTTATTTTCTTGGCCCCTTATTGTGTAACCAGGGGGATTGTATCATATATATCTCTTCTTCTAGATCACCATTCAAGAAATCAATTTTAACATCCATTTGATGTACTAACATTTGATTTATAGAAACTATGGAAAATAGTGCACGAATTGTGGCTAATATAGTTACAGGCGAGTAAGTATAAAAGAAGTCCACACCAAACTTTTGGGTAAAGCCTTTAATCACAAGTCTTGCCTTAAATCTTTATACTGAACCATTTTTTCTAAGTTTTCTTTTTTATATCCATTTGTAAATTTATGCTTTTGATCCCCTTGAAAAGTCTACCAAGTCCTGTGCATTATTAATCATTATCGACTCAAGTTTACTTTAATTGCTTCTTTCCAAAAGATAGCATGTATAGATTTCATAGCCTCCTCATAAGTTTTAGGATCTTGTTCAAGAAGGTGAAGAAAATTACTGACTCATTTAATTCATCTACATCATCGAGTTCAGTCACGAAATCAGATCCAAAATCAATTTCTTTCCTACGTCTCTCACTTCTTCAAATTTCATTATTACCATGTTCTGGTGAATCCACAGAAGTATAACTAGTAGGAACAAGTATCACATTGGAAGATACATCATTCATAATCTTTAAAGGAGATATGCATTCAAAAAATTCACCACCATTATATTTGCACATTGATTTATCATTTAATTACATAAATCTATAAGCAGCACAACATATCCAACAAATGTGGCATCAACAGTTTAGGACCAATAGTGTCACGTTTAAAAGTAGGCAAAGCTACTTTAGCCAAACATCCCCATACTTTTAAGTATTTCATGTTAGGGGTATATCATTTTCACAATTAATGGGGTGTTTTATCTAATCTTTTATGAGACACCTTATTCACAATATGATTGGCTGATAAGACAGCCTCTCCCTACATTTCATTTGGTAATCCAGAACTTAAAAGCATTGTATTCATCATATCTCTTAAAGTTTTATTTTTCCTTTCAGTAATTCCGTTTTGTTGTGGAGTATAAGGTGCAATGAACTCATGAATTATGTCATTTTCCCCCAAAATTCTTTAAGGAAGTTTGTACTGTATTCTCCTCTCCTATATAATTTAAGTCGTTTTATTTTCTGACCTAGTTGATTTTCAACCTCTGCCTTGTAGATTTGGAACTTTTGTTCTGCTTCATCTTTAGTTCTTAAAAGGAAAATTTTAGTATACCTTGAATAATCATCTACAAAGGTTATATAGTACAATTTTTCCACCTTTACTTTCAAAGTTTATAAAATCTTCTAAGTCTGTGTGAACGAGCTCTAAAAGTTCAATTACTCATTGAGTTACTTGTTTAAATTGTTTCTTAGTGATTTTAGCTTCTAAACAAGTTTGACATTTTTCCAATCAAATTTTGGGCCGGTTAGGTAGCAAGTTCATGTGTTGCATTCGTTTAAATAAATTTGTACTAACATGTCATAAACGTGCATGTCAAATATCAAAAGATTCAACGATATAAGTAGAGGTAGATGCTTCATTGATAGCAGTGGTGTTCACAACAAATAGCCCCCCAAACATGTATCTCTTTCCCACAAATTGACCATTTTGATTGGTAACTACTTTGTCAGCTTCAAACACCAGTTTGAGACCGACCTTGTTAAGCAGACCATTAGATGTTATGTTTCTACACAGAGAAGGAACATAGAGAACATTCAAAAGAGATAAATTCTTTCTAGAAATCAGTTTGAGAGTAACCTTCCCTTTTCCGAGAATTTGGACACTGTTTGAGTATCCCATGAAGACATGTTTTCCATGAGCGACCTCGTCATAAGTTGTGAACAAGTCCTTGTTTGCGCAGCAGTGTTTGGAGGCTCCAGTGTCAACTATCCAGTTCGTCTTGTTTTTTACCAGGTTGACTTCAGGGACTTCAGTGGCAACAATCTCCACGTGTTCATCATTGGTGGGATTGGTTTGAGGCTTATTATTGTTCTGATTGGGTTTGTTGTTGCCCTCCTTGTGCTAGTAGCATTGGTAGGCTTGATGAATGGTTCTGCCGCAGACGTAGCAGGTTGCTTTGGACTTCTTCATATCTGTCTCATTTTCCTTGAAGGTGTCAACCTTTTCGATTGGGTCGGTTCCCTTCTTAAAGGTAGCTGAGGACTTACACTTGTCAACGTTTCTATATTCTACAAGATTATCTTTAACCGAATCAGAAAAAGAAAGGAGTCCCTTATTTTTGAGGTGATTGGCTTTTTCATGTGGTTGACTAGTTACTCCAGAGTCATATCTCGTTTCTTGTGTTTGAGGTGGTTTCAATAATTAGACCAAGACTCTGGCCGATTCTCGATGAGCATGTTGTCCTGAAGGATGTCGCTCATTGTCATGCCCTGTGCGAGTTCTTCGACAGGCAGATTTTTGTACTCATGGACATGGTTCATGTTGTCGACCATTTGGAAATTGAGCCAGTTCCCAACAACATATTTTTTTCTTCCCTGCATCATCGGTGCCATATTTCTTCTCCAGCGCCTCCCATATTGATTTAGTAGATTTGTTGGTGATGAACAAGTCAAACATAGGATTCCTCGTGTTATTGAGAAAATGGCCCCTAGCGATTTTCTTTTCTTTTTCATACTTGAGAATCGGCTTGGAAGCTTCCTTTCAAAGACTTCATTGATTATTTCTTTAGTTTGATTAGTGATGGATTTAGTGGTAGAGATTTTGGGAGGATCAGTTTATAAGAAAGTAATCAACTTCCAGTTGTTCAAGAAAAATCAAGGCCCTTCGAGAATATAGTTTGTAGTTAACACCATTCGGTGGAGGAATTTTCAAAAGTTCATTAAAATAAATCGTTTGACCAAACAGAGTTATCGAACAAAAAGTAAAATTTGATTTCAAAATAGTTGCTAAAATTTGTATTAATGAACAAAATAATGTATGGTCCTTTGTGTTTGAAAATTTTAATTTTGAAAAAAATAGTGTGTGTTTGGATCTGAATCCCGACTGGCCTTTTGTATGCACTCAACACAACAATCAAAGCGTAAAAAATATGGAGTATGGAAAGCAGTTCCGCTTGGACTGGAACATGGAGTCAATTCCACATGACTAAGCAGCAACAACATGGACTAAGTGGACTGAGTAAGTATAGGAACAACTATGACTCAGTAAAAAAAATACTTTCAAGGTTTAGAATTTGTTTTAGCAAGGTAAAAATGGGTGATCATTGAGAAGTCTCGAAAAGACGAACTCTCAAACTGATAGAGGCCAAAAAATTAATATGGGCTTAAATTCACAATACATCTATATTTATTGCATACATACCTTAGTTATAATTTGAATGATTCAATATCTCTATTCATGTTGTTATGAGATCAAACTATTGCAAAACACTTTTTTAGGTTTTGGGTCAAAATCACTACTAGAAAAATGACATTGAACTTCATCTCCTAAACATTAGTTACAAAAGAAATAATTAAAATGAGGTGAGCACAAACTTCATGGCCGAACCTTGCTCCTGAACATTAAACGTGCAAGACATAGCCCTTGAGATGTTGGGGGAAGACTCTTCCCTCAATAATAAAATAAGGCCAAAAGTCTTTGCCTTAATTATTATATATATATATATAGTAGGATGAATAGAATATAGACATACCGTTGTATTTATAAGACTTTATCACTATAAGTTCTCCATTATTCACATTCTATATAGGAATATATGTCCAACCATTATAGAATTATCATATACGTACTCTAAAAATACCTTGAATTGGAGTAAGTGATATAAATCTCCTTATGAAGATCCTATTTGTGGAATGATTAGAAACACACGTCAACATGTGGATCAAAGCCCTTTCTTCTTGGATAGAAGACACACTCGAATTATGACGATGAACTTAACTTTAAACTTCAGTGACACAAGGCTAATTTTCTTACTTGCATACTCTAAAATTGGATTGGTATATAAGTATATATACTATTCATCCTACTATATATAT
The DNA here is from genome assembly GCA_032355705.1 of Rubia peregrina. NCBI lineage: Eukaryota > Viridiplantae > Streptophyta > Magnoliopsida > Gentianales > Rubiaceae > Rubia > Rubia peregrina. The sequence goes on from JAULKK010000011.1 coordinate 5,192,260, forward strand.
AATAATTATATAAGAATGCAATTTTCTTACTTGCATACTCTAAAATTGGATTGGTATATAAGTATATATACTATTATGTGATACATGATCCTCCCCTTCTCGACGTCTCTTATAAATCACGAGAGATCCACTAATTAAACCGAGAGGAAGCTTGATTAAGGTCAAATATAGAATTTATATTGTTGCTCCCATTCCTACTACTATTCTACCTATGGGGTAAATAGTGGTAAGATCAGGGTCATCCACAGAGATGTTAGAAATCTAAAAGTTAACCACACACACCCACGATCGGGTCGTCATTCGATCCTGTTTCAGGAATACCTAGTATTACTAAAACAAACTTGGGGGGGTATTTACTAACAACTACTAGCATGCAAATCATAAGTTAATAAACTTTATAAACTAGCATTAGCGGAGGATTTGCGTAAAATGATCGGTGTTGTTTCGATCTTCGATTCCATCACATAAACGATATACAAGACCATTCTAATGTTTTTGACATGTGTTATGGTTGATGTTCAACACTTCCTCATACCTGTCACGTAGGGTGTGCAGATAATCTTCCAGTGGCACTGCCTCCGTAATTAGGGGAGTTCAACAACGACCTTTCCTGCTTTGCATATCTAAATCTCCCCCGTGCGATTATGTCATAGGCACTACATCACGAATGCTTCTCCATAGGACTAAAAAGGCAAAGGGGGTGAAGCATCTTATCGATGGCTGTGGGTTTCAAAATGCTAACCCTAATTTGCTACTAACGTTATCTCCACCTGTAACCCTTCGGGCCAATTTACCGGCTAAGACTAGTGTATGGTCGATCATAACCTTAACTCTTTACCACATGCACACACCTATGTGGTTCCGGACTATCGTTACTCCAAACACAGCTAGGCTTTCTTCCCCAGGGGATATCAATAATTACGTCAACATGAAAGTAAACTACGGTGTGTGCCAGTCTTAGCGTGACAATTATGTAATTAATAAGAACATGAAGAACAACTAAACATAATAATCATGAACACATAGAAGTAGGTAGATCTAAGGAATCTCACAAGACAAACACCGAATCATGAATACAAATACACACCCCCAGTTAATTAACTATTCCCTAAGCATTGAACCCAAATATTTCATTGAATTCAATGCCTTTAGGCAATTGAAAAATAAATAGAAGAATGAGCTATTTTCTCTCTACCCTACTTTTCAGAGTCTAAAATGTGCAAAAACTTCAACCCTAGTAGACATAGGTTGGTAATATAGTGTATGGAATTGGGCCTTGAAAAAATCCCAAAATATGCCCCAAAAACCCTAACAGCCGAAATTGGCACGACCAGTCGACCTCGTACTAACACGGACCACATTTCATGCCACGTCATGTGCTGCCTCGTGCTGGTGAGTCCTGTCTAGTCTGGCACAGGCCATGTTCCCTCGTGCTAGCACTGGCTGTGTCGGCCAGCATAGGCCGTCAGCTGGTGCCTTGTTTTGAACTTCCGATTGTGTGCCATGTTTTGTTTGGCGTGGCCCATTGGCTGGAAGCATTTTTTATCACTTGAATGGCACGAACCGTGTTATTATTTGCACCCCGTGGGCTGGTTGGAAAAGAAACAACACAGATCGTGTGCAATGGTGCGGTTCGTGTCCATACTTAGCCTCTAGAGCGATTTGGAAGGCATAGCACAGGCCGTGGTAATACAACCCTCATACCGGCTGGTCGGCCGGTTCGGCCAGTTGACGACGCCTTCCATTTTTGACCTTGTTGAACTCTGACTCTGCCTTTTCTGCCTTAATTCCATCTACTACCACACATTTTGGTCTGTGACCTTCTGTCTACTACCACCCTCGCGAATGGCCTTCAAATATCTTTTACCACCCTCGACGATTGCCTTCAACAAAATGATGTCGAACTAATCACGAGCAACCTACTAGGTGCTCGTGAATACAAAGTGTACATTAGATTCAATTAAATCTACAAAACATGGGATTTGGATAAGAAAACAAATAATGGTCATCTAAATCCTTTGTCGTGCAAACCGAACTAAAATTAGGAATCAACCAAACAAAACATATTAACAAATGTGTCAATTACATTGGTTAATGCATGCATAAAGGTGCACATCAATACATTGTTAGATTTGTTATAACGTGTATTTTTAAAATATTAAATTTTTACAAATTTTAATTATCCTTATTGAAAGATATTAACAATCAAACATTTTTCAAGTCATCTGTTAAAAGTCAAAAGGTGAAACTTGAAATGGGACGGCGGGAGTAGAACATATTGTCAATAGAACTGTAGAAATATTAAATAATTTGTTAAGATAAACTACCTACTCATTCGTCCTACCTCAAATTTCACAGATTTTTTTCACGGTCTCCATTGAGCATGTTTGACTATAAATATATTTAACTACATATATTAACGGCACATAAAAAGTTGATATTTGAAAACTTCATGTTAGGATAAAGCTAATGGTATCTCATGTGATAATACTATTTGTTGTATACCTTTTCAAATATATGGTTAAAGTTCGACAAGTTTGACTAAAAAAATTTATGTGCAATTTTAGCTAGACTAGAGGGAGTACGTTCCAACAAAAGTTCCTATTACCTTTTTGCATGGATATTTATGCTTAAAATTTAAAAGGAAAAGTGGAGGATTTGAATAAATTAGGTAAATTTCTACCACAAATTACAGTTTAAATTAGGGGAAAGTACAAAAAAGAGTCTATGACCCTGTAAAATCTAAAATTGCTAAATTAACCCTAAGTTTTTAAGCAATAGTGCATATATACACAAATTGCACTATTCCAGTGTTGACTAAAGTAATTCAGACATTGACCTAATATGAAAAGACAAAAATACCCCTAACCTTAAAACTAAAAATCGAATGATCATTATACCCCCAATCTTCTTCTTCTTCAACATCAAACACTCTAATATCGTTGATCAAGGTTAACAACTACCCTAAAAGACTCTGAGTATCATATTTTTAGTGCCGAGTGCACAATAATAATGCAGAAATACTAACTTTAGTCCATCTTTGGCGATGATAAAATCGCTATCTTGATGAACGAGAATCGGCTCCAATATCCGTGACTCGGATTTTTTGCCTTCCTTCCTCAGAATACTTTTGAGGTGTTAAAGGATAGCCCTCATCACCATGTTCTTCAATCATTTCAACTGCATTTTGGGAAATAGTCGTCCCATATGGACCAATTATAACAAATGTAGGATAATGTCCTCTAATCTGGATATACCTTACAAGTTCATCACACTTCTTTTGTCTTTAAAAGGAAAAGATAACCATGGCATTGTCCCTTGAAAATTGATTTTACCTAATTAATTCAATAATGACTACTGTGGTCAAACGTAACCTATTTAGACAAGTATGTAAAAATGTAAAGCACGAACACACAGATTTGGTTACGCATTTTGGTGAATCCTCCTACATCTGTGGGGACTATCCCATTTCCAAAAAATCCACTAATCAGAAAGATACTGTACAAAGTACACCATACAACTATAATTATCTTTTCTAATTACAACGTGTGGATTTTGCAAGCTCCTTTTGCTACTGATCCGCCTTGATCAGACTCCATCTGACCTCGAAACACGTCGACACTGGATCTCATCCTCCCGAGGAATTAAGGTATACGTTCTGAACTAATCAACAGGTCACGGTATGTTGGCACATATGTCTGCTGGCTCTCGCAGTACTCTCGGAAATATATAAAATCTGAGAACATATTTTCTCAATTAAAATCGTAAGTAATGCAGCCGCGATGTCCACTATAAATAGTTCATTGAGCTGATCGGAATTCTCCCCGATTATCTCCATAATATTCGTATTCCTTTTTTGCTTCTGAAGCATAGCCAAATCCCCATAAATAAAGAGATTTTCCTTATCTCAACATATCCCATAATATTCCATAAAACCAATTCCATAATTATATGGATTTTCCATAATTCCAATATGCTTCAATCTCATGCCTAAAATAATATATTGCAAAATCTTCAATCTTTCATAAACCAATATCCTCGCAATATTCTTCAGTTAATTAAATTCATTAAGGCTTCAACTTTCTATATGTTACAACATAGAAGTCTTCTCACACATGAAGTCTTATACGTGTATAATTCATTCTCCATTTCAAATTATGATTTTAATCAAATTCTTTGGAGATAGAAAAAGGAACTAGAATGTCTCGTCCATATCTCTACCATAGCCGAATATTCTAAGTCATTCCAATTCCATGAATCTTATCCAATCCCATAAGTATATGCATTGATATATTCTGAAATTAAAACCATGGACAAGAATATTTTCTTCTTGGATTACAACTCCAAAATTCATATATCACCGGATATGCCTTCTTTGATGTTTCAACACAACAATACCATATTTGCATATTTTCCACAAATTACCAATTAAACAAATTTGGAATTTAGAATCTCCCCCTTTGAAATTTTGTGGATCCAACCACCTTTTTCCATTTCACCATACGAACTTATGCAAATACAGACATCAACTTTGAAAACCATTCTGGATGTTGGAACATAAAATCTCCCCCTGAATTCCAAAGCTTCCTCAACATTTAAAAATATTAAGCATGTTGGAACACTAACCCAATGGAGCCAATAAAGTCATCGAAGAAATCTAGGAAATCCTAAATATCTCCCCCTTGGGACTATAAACATGTCAAACACAACAGACACATAAACCCAAAGGAAAATATCTAAAAAATGGCCAACATTTGTAGTTTTGATTCACGTACACGACTTTTTCCCTCATGCACCATTTTTAGGATATCACATGCTCTCTTTGCCTGATGACATGGGGAGATGAGCTTGAACTGATTTTCATCTACTGCGGTAAAAATGGTATTTAACGCTCTGGAGTTTGCCAAGCCAACATTTTTTTCAACTGGAGTCAATGACTCTTTAGGCTTAACTACTGGCTCTTTAGAACTAGATTCTCCTCCTTTAGAACTTTCAGCAACTAGGGGTTTCCATTCGGTTTCAACATAGTGTCAAGCTAGTTCATCCAGTGAATTTATGAACACTCTCATGAGAGTTTTCCAGTAGTTGTGATTCATTCCTTCCATCAGTGGTGGCCGAGACACAGAAGCTCCTTCTCTGGTCGCCATTGGTAAAACCGGATCACATTTTCCTTGTCAAAACCAAGGTAAAACAAGTGACTTAGTTCTGATACCAATTGAAAATTGATTTTACCTAATTAATTCAATAATACTTACCGTGTTCCAACGTAACCTATTTAACCAAGTATGTAAAATGTAAAGCACGAACACACGGACTTGGTTACGCACTTCGGTGAAATCCACCTACATCTGCGGCGCCTGGCCCAGTTCAAAATAAATCCACTAATCAGAAAGATACAGTACAAAGTACACCATACATCTATACTTATCTTTGCTAATTACAACGTGTGGATTTTGCAAGATCCTCTTGCTACTGATCTGCCTTGATTAGACTTTCTCTAACCTCGAAACACATCGACGTTGGATCTTCTCCTCCCAAGAAATTAAGGTATACATTCTGAACTAATCAACAGGTCACGGAATGTTGGAACTTATATCTGCTAGCTCTCGAAGTATTGTCTGAAAAATATAAAATCTAAGTGCGGATTTTCTCAATTAAAATCGTAAGTAATACAGCCCTAATGTCCACTGTAAATAGTTCATTGAGCAAATTGGAATTCTCCATGATTATCTTCATAATATTCCTATTTCTTATCTGCTTCTAAAGCATATCCAAATCACATAAATAAAGGGATTTTCCTTATCTCAACATATCCATAATATTTCATAAAACCAATTCCATAATTATATGGACTTTCCATAAATCCAATATGCTTCAATCTCACGCCTAAAATAATATATTGCGAAATCTTCAATCTTACATAAACCAATATTCTCGTAATATTCTGCAGTCAATTAAATTCATTTAGTTTTCAGCTTTCAGTATGTTACAACATAGAAGTCTTCTCACACATGAAGTCTTATACGTATATAATTCTTTCTCCATTTCAAATTCTATTTTTAATCAAATCCCCTGGAGATAGGAAAAGGAACAAGAATATCTCGTCTACATGACTACATCTCTACCATAGCCGAATATTCCAAATCAATTTCAATTCCATCTAATACAATATCATAAACATAGGAATTGATATATTCTGAAATTAAAACCATGGACGAGAATATTTTCTTCTTGGATTACAACTCCAAAATCCTTATATCACCGTATATGCCTTCTTTGATGTTTCAACACAACAATACTATATTTGCATATTTTCCACAAATTTCCAATTAAACGAATCTGGACTTTACATCCCAAAACTGGCACTAAATTCTCCCTCCCCCTCCTCCCATCTCAACCCCACCTGCGCCTCTCTTTCTCTCTCCCACCACCCGAGACCAGCCTGCCACTCCTGCTTTCCCTAGCCACCTATCTCAACCCTGGCCTGTCGCCGCCCAGCGCGCCGCTTCTCTTCTCCCTCGCCACCCATATCAACCCCAGCTGCGCCACCCCTAGCCCGCCGCTCCTCTTCTCCTCCGCTACCCTGCCGCTTCTCCTCTCCCCTGCCAATATTGACTGCTTTCAACTCTTCAGATTTTAGGGGAGAAATGGCCGTAGGAATGGAAATTAGATGTTTTGGGGAAGAAGATGAGAGGGGTAGGGTTTTTGGGGAAGAAGAGGAAATGACCAACGTTGTCTTTTCATTTATTTTAAAAAAAAATTAACTCGGGGGTATTATGGTCTTTTCATTCATTTCCGGCCAATTTGGTTGTTGACATTTTGGTCAACGAAGTCCAGAGTTATTTTTGCACTTTCAGATTTAGAAGCTCATTTCTGCACTTTTGTCTAAAACACGGGGTTAAAAACACATTTTTCTCAATAAGGAAATAGTCAAAATGTGAACTTTAATTAGGTAAACAAATATATAAAGTATTGACATTTATATAAGGCGAGAGTAGTAAAAAATTCTCATTTCAAACACGTAAATCAGCTGCAGTGTACTGATAATACCAAACTACACTAAACTAAACGCCCAAACTCCCCTAGTTCTTCTTCATCACCCCTCCAGTGTCGAAACATGGATAAGGATATTCAAATCTTCATTGCCCAGGTCTTGTTGTTCTTTCTGAATCTCCATTACTGTATCTGCAAGACAATGTTTGCACCTGTACACCTCAACCATTCTGAGTCTTGGGATTTCCCTTAACTCATAAGGCATGTCCACCAGATTCCAACAGTTTCTCAACACTAATATCTCAAGCAAACTATCAGAAAAGGCTTCTGCTGTCCATGTAACCAGGTCCAAAAGTTCCAATTTCAAGAATTTGAGTTTAGGGAATGACCCTTCCTCCATATCCCATGTGTCCCCCTCAAAGGCACCTGAAAGTAGCTTCAGAACCTCGAGATTTGGTAGCATTCCAATCACTGAAATCTCACTCCATGGCAACAGAAACTGAGAAAGTGTCAGCTTCTTAAGGTTTTCAGGTAAAACAAACTCAAATGCATCAAGAATCTTATTCGTGGCGATTATATTCAATGATTCTAGTCGAGTTAGAAAGTCTAACTGAATCCCATTACAATCCCATGATTCCGAAACTCTGCATTTTAGCCTCCGAAGATTGGGTAACAACTGCAGCATCTTCTCTGTGTCTGGCACAATTGATGCAGTGGAAAAGGTATCAATGTTGTATAAACTATAATCACCATCACCCTCAGTTGAGCCATTAAGAAATGGGGAGCTAAGAACAACACTCTTATCTACATGCAAATGCCTTAGTTTCTTCATATCCCAAATGGTATCAGGCAACAAAACAATGTCGCAAAAGCCCTCAATCAGAAAGGTTTCCAGATTCCAGAGGCTGGAAATGGAAGATGGGATGAAACACATGTCACCACAAATAGTCAAGTACCTTAGCAGAACAAGCAGTTCGATTTCAGCAGGAAACATCTCACCAAGTTTGACTTTACCTAAATCCAACACCTTGAGAAGCTTCGAGAAGTGAAAGAGGAATGTGACATTGCAGGGATCCCTGGCATGCCAGTTCTTATCGATGTTGAAGAACAATAGGCTGTGTATGTGGGGACAAAACAACCTCGATCTTCTCAAATTTTCAGGTTCCGACAAAACACACAATCTACGAAGACCTTGTGGCGTGTAGAAAGAACAAAGTTCATGAGGATCAAGTAAGACATGAGAGAAATTTTCTTCCTTAGATTTTGCCATGCAGAATTCATGTACTAAATCATGAACAGAACATGATTTGATTCTTCCACCTAGAGAGCTTTGTTGCGCTACCATGATTAAACTCCTACCGCGTAGATCCATCATGTAGTCTTCTGCTATATCCTCTAAACTCTTTGCATCGGATTTTCTTACAACAAAACCTTCTGCAATCCATAGCCACATCAGCTTGCAGACTGAAACTTCTTGATCTTCAGGGAATAGGCCTAGGTATAGGAGGCAAGGTTTCAAGTAGTCAGGAAGGTGATTGTAGCTCAATTCCAATGTAGACATGCTTTGTTCTGTACCATAAAGACTACTTGAACTCAAACTTTCTACCACTTGTGTCCAAAGATGTTGCTCCATCCTCGCGAGAATGCCAGATAGAACCAGAACCAAAAAGGGTAGTCCTTTACAAGTTTTGGCAATTCGTGCCCCGAGTTTGAAATCATCGTCTGGATGCAATGATAACTTCTTCCTGAGTAAATCCAAGCATTCAGCATCAGTTAGTGGGCGGAGAGAGTGAACTTTGCTATTAGCATGCAAAGCCACGTCACGAATTCGGGTGGTAAAGAGAATTCTACTTCCATTGTGATCATTTGGAAATAACATCCCCAAGTCCTTCCATAATGCAGTATCCCACACATCATCCAGAATGATCAGATACCTTTTTCCTTTCAAAGATTTGTAAAGCTTTTCAATTACATCGTCTTCGTTCATCTCAGTGATTTGGGGGGGCAGCTTACTGCCCACAACTTTCTCCAACATGTCAAGCAACAATGTGTGCTTATGATATCGTTGAGATATACAAGACCATGCGCGGACATGAAAATGGAACATCACTGTAGGATGGTTGTAAACTATCTTCGCTAATGTCGTTTTCCCAAGTCCAGCCATTCCAACAACTGAAACAACGTCTAGCTCTGATGTTCCCCTTGTGACTAGATTAGTCATTTCTTCAACAGCGTCTTCGAGACCTACCACGACATCATCCATGATAGGGGTACTAATGCTATAATTCACTTGAGATTCCGCCTTCTTTGAGTGGTTATTGATATGGAAATCAATGTTTGAGGCCTTAAACTTCAAAACATTGATTTCTTCGGTGATCTTAGAAAGTAAAATCGGACTGCAATGAAGGTGAAGATCTCTTGCAAGTAAGGAGTCAATGAAGAAATCTACCTCGTAAACCACTTCAATAGCATGACTGAAAAGTGCTGATTGGACCTCCTCTTCGTTCTGAATGCCGTTTTGCAGGATGTCCTCCACTAAAGATCTTGTGAATATAAGCCCTTCATGGACTGTCTGAATCTGATTCTTTGCCAAAACAATGCTTGGAGCTTCATTACTCCGTAGATCATCGATATTTTGGAGGAGCCGATTGATGAACCCCAGAACATTTGTCCTAGGATAGTTGAACCTTAAAACTGCATATTTCTCTGCAAATCCGGACTTGACTACTTTGATCTTTTTACTCAAATCCGACAGTGCAAGATTGTGATCTTCACTCATTTCAGCTGTGAAAAGTGAGCAACTAAGAATTCCTGCATCTATGACAATATCCACGATAAGCTTCGTTGTTTCCTCGTCTAGATCATCGAACTCAAACTCCTCCTCTCTCAGAATGCTGCTTAAGAAACTGAGTCCATCATAGAGTAGTTTTACCTGATCTTTCACAGAACCGAGAAAACCCGGACTACAACAAAGTATCTCCCACAAACTACCGCGGACAGAATCAATGAAATCCCCCAAATGCACACATCAAACTTCAAACATCCTGATAATTTTGAAACTCTCAGAACATGCGTATATGTGTCACAAACTCGTGATCGAACAGGTTTAATATTCAGCACCAAATCCAACACCTTCAAATCCATTCTTTCAACACCAATATACGCATTTTCATAAGAGAGATGTGCTAACTTCACAGCAACAACCTCTGTATGAAACAACAAATCTTCCATTTGATCATCTTCAACACCTAGCATCCGAGCAAACCGAATCATGTTCTGCAAGAATCTCACCTTCTCTTCAAGATCCTCCATTGCTTCCTTGATATCATAAGTGCGAATATCCTTCGTATGATCAAGAACAGAGTCCAACAACTCCATAACTTCATCTCTGCTTGGAGGTCTGAGTCTTGATGATGATATACAATCCAGGAAAGCCGTGTAGAATCCATTGATTTCTTCAGAAAAGGACTCAGTGGTTTCACTGAACTCAGACAGCACCTGATTCAAATGGCTCCGTGGCTGTGGGGTGATTCCATCGTATAATCCAGGAAGGAGAGAATTCAAATGTAATTCAATACGGCGAACTTCATCTTCAACTCTTTGAAACAATGATTCTTTATCATCATCATTCCACTTTCTGGGAAACCTTTGAAAAGTTCTTAGAAATCTCAAATCCACTTTCAAAACCAAAAGGGCTGTAGATTTGAACCCAAGTCTGTCTTCCAATAGCTTTACAACATCTAAAGCAGCATCTGCACTACAAGTGGAGGCCATTTTTTCTCTCAAAGTGAAAGGAAGGAGGCAATGTGATCTGTTGAAGATAAGAGAATCGCATCGCATTAATGGCGTACTGGACCACTCAATGTGATAAGAGTGAAAATTTTGCATTAACTGCACTGTATAAGTATATTATGTAAATCATTTTTTTTATCATCTAGTAAATCATTTTACCACTGGTATTTTTAAGAAAATATACTGTAGATGATACTGTCATACTTACTGATACATCTTACATGGACAATTTGGATATGGATAGATCACTTTGCCAAAACAAATTATTTATTTGATAAAAAAATAATTTTAAAACCGAGTAGCACTGCTAGCTGAATAAATATATAATGCAAATAAAAGGAAAATGGTATCAATCAATCCGAGACCATACTATTTTCGTGAGAAGATAGCCACATTTTTGCCAGCCCTGGTAGTGAATTTCACATTAGTTACTGTGATGGATACGTACGTGGTAACTTTGACGAGAACATGCGAAGTCGTCGTACAACATGTGCATTCGTATGGTAAGGCAAATTGCCAATTCCAGAACCCTACCAACACATCAAATCCCAAGACTTTATCATCCATTAAATGATTAATAATAAACATATTCACATTTTGTTTCAGTCATGTCAGATATCATACTCCCTCTGTCCCTGCTTATATTGCAGGGTTGCTTTTGGGACACTGTTCCAAAAGCAATCATTGACCGCATATT
>JAULKK010000011.1:5203841-5213923 GCA_032355705.1 Rubia peregrina
TACTCTTTAAGGAAAGCGTACGTAACGCGACTCACATCGATATCCAAGAAAGTTTTTACCACTATCATCCAAGGTTAAATATACCGTTCCATTGGAATGGAGTATTACAGCAAGTTACCCCAACACTTGGCTAACCAAATTTTATTGGAGATGGGAAAATGCCTCAGATGAAGTGCATGCTGAACCAGATTGCAAGGCAATCATCTCAGGTTTTAAGAAAAACGGTCAGGCAGCATGAAAGCTGCACAACACCTTTCATAAGATCAGAGAAATTTCAAGGAATGGGTAATTTCAGCTCACCAATCTTGATAGAATGATAGACAAGCCTGCAGAGCCATAATTCGAAGAACGAATTAACAGTCCAAAGATAACTGATTTAAAAAATCTTCCTACGGAGACTTAAGAGATGACCCAGACTAGTCGACTGGAGGATTTCCGGCTTACAGCTAATGGAAGCAAAGCCACAGAAAATCAGCAAATGTACTGGTTAGCTTCATTGGAGTATGATTTGCTTTTCTGAGTTCTGTCGGGAAACTCGGATGATATGGCCTGACAAGGAAGCAACTAATGGAATTCTACGATAAAACTGTTCTGTGGAGAAAATAGATATTGCTGCAGCAATTCACTTGAAATGCATGTATATTCAGCACTCAGCAGTAAGTAGCCTTCGGATGGTTTATAGAGTACAGTTTGCAGATTAGAGAATGGACATATATATATGACCTTTAGGCTCACAGGGAAGGACGCAAAGTTTCAATGATTACAATCATTGGCAATCACAAACTACTATGAATACTATACTAGGAGTAACATTTTCCCATATAATATGTATCATATCAAGTAACATACTTACATGCATAAACTTCTTCTTCAGTGTCTGAACCATTCTTATTATCCGGTGCTCTTGGAATTCGCTGAGTTACTAGAAGTCTTGCTTTGTGGTTCTGAGCTCTGGTTGAATGACGAATCGGTGAAGAAGACTACATGATCTTGATTGCTGAAAAAGGTTTGGAGTGCTTGAGGAATAGGAGGTAAATTCACTTCCAAAACTCCTTCAAGGATCTGAACTACCTGACCCATAGATGGTCGATGAGATTCATCGTCCTGAATGCACCAGCATGCTGCCTTGCATAGCCTTAACACTTCTGCTAAATCAGCCCGCCTATCCAATTTAGGGTCTAATAAGCTGAGGATGTCACCCTCATCAATCAGCACTTGTGCTGCCCAGCTAGGAAAGAATCTCACTACCCCATCTGTGGAACTCTCTGAATTTCGCCTCCCTGATATGAATTCAAAAAGCATCATGCCATAACTATAAACATCAGCTTTTGCTGTGATGGCGAGTCCAGAAATCCACTCCGGTGCTAGATAACCTCTTGTCCCTCTCATGGTCGTCAGAACGCGACTAAAATCACGTCCCATGAGCTTTGCCAGACCGAAATCTGCAACTTTGGGGCAGAACTCAGCATCCAGAAGAATATTTTCCGGCTTGATGTCACAATGAATGATGACTTCTCTACACTTCTCATGGAGATAAGCCAACCCTCTAGCTGTTCCTAGAGCAATCTGGTACCTTGTCTTCCAGCTTAAGATCTTGGACTCATCTTCATGGAAAAGATGGGAATCAAGAGACCTGTTCTCTAAGTATTCATACACTAGCAATTTCTTTGAACCTTCGGAGCAAAACCCTCGAAGCCTTACAAGATTAACGTGCTGGATTGTGCCGATAGTGCTAACTTCAGCACGAAATTGCTTTTCCCCTTGGCTGACACTTTCAAGCTTCTTCACAGCTATTACACTTGAATCAGACAGTTTCCCTTTAAACACCGAACCAAAAGCACCAGCTCCCAGCTTCTCTGAGAAATTTTTCGTTGCATTCTGCAAATCTCTATAACCAAATGCCACTAGGGAACCTTCTGCAGATTTTCCAGCTCCAACCATTCTTCTACGCCTCCTAACCACAAACAAAATCACACTCAAAAGGACTAACACAAGAACAACTGACCCCACAACTGCGCCTACCACCAGTGCAGTGTTGTTCTTACCACTTGAAAATTCAGAGGCAGAAAGCCTGATGTAAATTGTTCTTCCACTGCTATCATCACCAGAACTTTGTTGGAGGTTCAAGAGCTTTTCACTCCAAAGAGAGCACCCATTGCTATCATAAGTATAAGCAGTACAAGAACAATTGCCTAGACACCTAGATTCACATTCAGACGCACTCCCAAGTGCAACAGACACAAAATCTTCAGGTAAACCCATCCCAGCGTACACCTGAAACTTATCCGGCTTCCCTCTAGTACTCCCATTGTTTTCACATTGTAGGTTCGTTCTCCTCCCACACCCGGCAGAAAAGTCATTCAAACTCCAATCTTCAGCCGATTTAGGCTCAAAGCCTTGCAAACAGTTGCAAAAGGGCAATGAATTCTCATTACAAATACCAAATTCTCCACAATAAGCATAAACTTCACACTGTTGCCTAGGCTGCGCCCAAAACAAGTTCCACTGCCTGGTATTAGTCAACCAAGAGAGTTGCTTAATTTGCCCCGACACATCCATCACGAATCTCGATATGATGGCTGAATCGTAGAGGTTGTATGTAAAGTAACTCTCATTGGCATTATCGACAAAGCTAAAATTGTAAATGTAGTTGAGCTTCATTTCAGGTACTAAACTGAAAAGTTTGCTTTGTTCATTCCAAGGTCCACTCACCCAATAAGGCCGAGACTTATTCCACTTTATCACATATTGCTTAGCTTCCGGATCGAGCTCAAGAGAGAAAAGCCCTGGTGCAGGATCATCAGAATTTTTCCATGAAGTTAAAATCTGCGCCTTCCGGGAAGCCTTGTTGTAAGAAAGCTTGCCCCCAGGCAACCACGTATGCGTCGGGTTATCGAAACTCTGCCAAATGGGCGAAACTGAAGAAGAATTTAACAAGCCCTGACTGAGAACCAAATTACCATCATTCAGAAGAACAGCGGCAACAGGACCTGAGGTTGTGACATTTGTGAACCAAATGGCGTTCTGGGATTCATCCAGAAGCACCAAATTACCATCTTGAAGTTTGAGAGATGCAGTGTTCTTATCTTTTACTGGGGTTTCCCTGTTTGCAACCCAGACTACGGTTCGCTCACTAACTTTCTTGTACCATATACCGATATAGAATCTGGAAGAGTTTTTACCTGGTTCGAAGAATCCCAGTTCGAAGTCCCCCTCTCTGGACACCAGCGTCTGATCACCTGACAGCGATTGATTAGCTGTAATGGTGTCGTCTCCGAAGGATACATGGGACTGTAAAGAAAGGCACAAAATGAGCAGTGTGAGAGCCAAACTTATGCTGATTGTACTGATTTTCATAGCTGCATTAACTTTTGCAGACACATAAGAAATTATGCGAGAAAGCGCGTGTTTGGTTTACAAGGAGGATGAAAGGGAAACGCTGAATCCAAAATGGGTTCTGCCGTAGAGAAGAAACGGAGGCATTTGACAGAGTGCGTGGACTAGTTCGGTTGTATCGAAGTCAAACATTGTCTGCCATTTTCCCACTATATTAATGTCTTTTTTTTTTAATAAAGTTATTAATGTCTTTTTGTTAGACTAAATGAAGATTAGATTTGATTTGATTTGTTTAGAGTTATACTTCGACTCTTCTATTTTCATGTCTTGTAATCTATTTATTTTCCGGATGAGTAATAATAATCATTACGGGAAAATACTTTCTACTTTCTTTGGTTTCTTAACATTGGCTTCCTTTTCATTTTGAGTTGGTTTTTTTATATTGGCTCATTTCCATATTTGGCAAATCCTTGATTGTTTCATCCACTCAATTTACTTTTTTGTATTTTCAATGCAATCCTCATCTTTCATTTCACTCTTTGTTAAAAAGAGTACCCAAAAGTAGGAGCCAGTGTTAGGAAACCTGAGGGAGTATCATGGTATCAGAGCATGATCTGATCCAAATCTAAATCCTAACCAAGTTGGCCGCCATTACCTTCTTCTCTCCATGCGCCGATTTGGACAAACAAAATCTTCCTTTGTCCTATTGTTCTTCTACCCTCCTTTTGAACAAATCACACACGTTCAGATTCAATTCAAAGAGAATAAATCCAAACAGCACTACATATTAGAAATACATATCCCAAGTGCCGGTATCTTTGTCTAGTGCCGATTTTTTACTTCCCTTCCTCACGTCCAGAATTTTTACCAATCTTCCCTTACCTTTTTCAATTATTTCGACGCAATTTCCCTGCGTTTCTAAGCCTCATCATGTCTAAAGAAAAACTCTCATACAATACCATGCTCCACATGATGACGATCAAGCTTTCGTCGTCAAATTTTCTCTTGTGGAAGCGTCAAATTGCCTATGTTCTCAAGCCTCAGAAACTGTTTGGATTTCTGGATGGTTCGCGCCCTTGTCTGACTCTCCCTCCTCCGCCGTCGGCCGGCTCCTCCTTCACTCGCATGTTTGCGGCAGCCGTCTCCTTTCCTTCCAGTGGTGCCGCCAAAATTGATCTGATGGTGGCCTATCAACAAGCAAAGGCAGAATATGATCAATGGATATATGAAGATCAACGGGTCTGCAGTCTTCTCTTTTCTTCCATGTCCCCAGAAGCTTTGGCAGAGATTCCAGATTGTGCTACTTCTAAAGAAATCTGGGATAATGTTTTGGCGATATTTCATGACAGCAGTGCTTCCACTATTCTCCGTCTTCGTGCAGATGCTCATGGTATACGCAAGACTGGTACAGTTCATGAACTTCATTTGAAATTTAAAGAAATTTTTGAGAAATTGGCTATGATGGGTTCACCTGTTAGTAATGATGACCAGATTATTTGGTTCTTAACTACCCTTGGTACTGAGTTTAAAGATTTTTCTACACCATTAATTAATTCTTGGCCCACTCCTTTGTATGCAGATGTTTTATCCCGTGCCAAAAACCACAAGGCTTTTTTGAGGAATTTACAGGGAAAAGCAGATGTTACAGTAGACCCTGCCGCGTTCACGGTAGGAGATTACCCCTCGGCTGGTCGCGCATGGGATCACGCGGCTGCAAGGGGCGGCTGTGAGTTTGGTTCTCGTGCGGCTAGGGGCGGTCGGTTTGGCGGACGGTGCAGCAGCCGTTCTGCTCCTGGGAAGTTCCCGGCTGGCTCTGGACGCGGGTGGCTGCATTGTACCTGGTGTGGTCATCCCGGTCATTTTGCTGTGACTTGTTACAAGATGTTGGCTCAGATTGGTTCTCAGGGTCATTGTACAGAGTCCACTCATCTTGCTGATTTTTTTTGTCATCTATATAGCTCGACCCATCTGCTCGTCATTTTGATTGGTACATATATTCTAGTGCCTCCAGTCATATGGCGTCATCCGCTTCTGGTTTGGGGACTGTGACTCCTTATTCGGGTAATTCTTATGTCTCTTTTGGTAATGGTGCTTTTATTCCAATTTCTCATGTTGGTACATCTAAGATTTCTGATGATCTGTACTTATCTGATGTCCTGGTAGTTCCTGATATTACTAAGAATTTACTACCTATTAGTAAACTGACCAGAGATTTGAATGTTTTTGTCACTTTTGATGATTGGAACTTTGTTATTCAGAACAAAGTTTCCAAGGAAGTCGTGGGCAGGGGCCACAGTGAAGGTGGTCTTTATGTGTTGGACAGAGAAGCCGCAGCTTTAGTTTCTCATTTGTAGCAGAATAAAGGACGTGCATCTTACGAGCTTTGGCATGCTCACTTAGGTTATGTGCCTACATCAGTCATTTCTATTTTACAGAAGTCTGGTTTACTTTCTGTTTCATCTTTATTGCCTAAACCGCAGACCTGTGCCTCTTGTATTATGGCTCGAGGTCAACGGTTAGCTTTTGTTGAGAACCATAAACGTGTTGAGCAAGTACTTGATTTGATTCATTGTGACTTGTGGGGGCCATTCCCTTGTGTTATCGACGAATGGTTTTTAGTACTATGCATTATTTGTGGATGATTTTTCCCGCTTCACATGGCTGTTTTCACTTCGTCGCAAGTCCAATTTTATTGATACTTATATCCAGTTTGAGGCATTGGTCGAGAATCAGTTTTTGGCCAATTTTTTTTCAAAGTGATGGCGGTCCGGAGTTTCTGAATACTCGTCTATGATCTCATTTTACTGCTAAAAGCATCCATCACCAGATTTCGTGTCCCTACACGCTGGAACAGAACGATCGAGCCTAGAGGAAACACAGACATGTTGTCGAGATGGGTCTCACATTATTGTTCCACTCGCATCTTCCTCTCGCATCTTCCTATATCTCACTAGGATGATGCTTTTTCCACAGCTGCCAACACAATAAACCGACTACCCACTCATGTGCTTCATAGAGTTTCTCCTTATGGGATTCTTTATGGTCGTGACCCTATCAACTCAAATTTTCATCCATTCGGATGTCGGGTCTTTCCTTTTGTTTGCCCTTATGCTGAGCACAAGTTGGCTCCTCGCAGTCTACCATGTGTTTTTCTCGGTTATAGCTCACAATACAAGGATTTTTGATGTTTTGATCCATCTACTGGCAAGGTCTATGTTACGCGCCATGCTCGTTTTGTTGAGACATTTTTCCCATTTTCCACGGCTTTGACTTCGGTCTCGGGCTCTCCTCCATCGGTGCTTGATGTCTCCGCATTTCTTAATCTAGACTCTGAGTCCCCTTCTACGCCGCCTGTTCGTGAGACCACACCGCCGCCATGCCTTCCCTGTGCAGACTCGGACTCATCTTCTTGGCCAGTGGTCCAACGTCCGCCAACACTGACACCTTCTCCGGTGGCATCGTCTGTTCCCTCTCCGGTCGGTTGCCAGTCTCCGACTTCCTCGACTGGACCATCTCATGTTGCTTCGCCAGACCCGATGCCACTGAGTTCTCTTTCACAGCCTCGGACTAATCGGATGACTACCAAATTTTCCGTTGGGGCGATTCAGCGCCGGGACTACTCGGACATTCTTACCCACATGCTTACTGAAGCTTTACTCTTTCAGTCTAAGCCCACTGATTATCGCACTGCACTTCAGGATCCAGCTTGGGTTTTTGCCATGGATGACGAGATGGCTGCTCTTCGGAGTCAGCAGACTTGGGTTTTGGTGCCTCGTCTCTCGGATGCTAACATTCTTGGTTCCAAGTGGGTCTATCGCCTCAAGTATTGACCGGATGACACTGTTGAGCGTCATAAGGCCAGACTTGTGGCTCAAGGTTTCTCACAGATTCTCGGTTTTGATTTTGACCACACTTTCAGTCTTGTGGTCAAGGCTTCTACCGTCCGAACAGTTTTTGCCATTGCCACTATGCGTGCATGGCTGCTTCATTAGCTAGATGTCAAGAATGCCTTTTTGAATGGTGTTCTTAACTCTCCGATTTATATGAAACAACCGGTTGGTTATCAGGATCATGTTCATCCAGACTATGTTTGTCGCTTGCAGAAGGCTATCTATGGTGTTAAGCAGGCTCCTCGAGCTTGGTTCCATCGCTTTAGCACTTATTTGACTCAACTCGATTTTCAGTGCAGTTCTGCAGACACATCTTTGTTTGTCTTCTCCAGAGGTTCTTTGTTTCTCTATCTTCTGGTCTATGTGGATGACATCATTCTCATGGTAATAATTCCACTCTTCTTCGGAAGTTCATTGATCAGACGCACCGTGAGTTTTCGATTAAGGACCTTGGTGCACTACATTACTTTCTTGTACTTGAGGTCGCACCTATATCTTCATGTTTATTTCTTGGAAAGGCAAAGTATGCAGAAGATATCTTGACACGTGCCGGAATGTTGGATGCCCCTCCAGTTGCTACCCCTTTTGTGCCAGGTTCTCAGTTGCATAGTTCTACCAGTCCTCCGTTTCAAAATCCGACTATGTATCGTTCATTGGTTGGAGCTCTCCAGTACTTAACTATTACTCGTTCAGATTTGGCTTTCTCGGTAAACACTGTCAGTCAGTTCATTCAGGACCCCAGAGATGATCATTTTGCGGCCGTTACATGAATTATGCGATATGTTAGAGGTACTCTACACTTTGGCCTCACGTTTCGTCCTGCTTCTACTCATGAAGTGTTGGAATATTCAGATGCTGACTGGGCCCATTGTCTGGAGACTCGTCGGTCCACCTATGGGTAAGCAGTTTTTCTTAGCGGGAACCTTGTTTCCTGGAGTGCCAAGAAGCAACCCACAGTTTCTCGTTCCAGCACTGAGTCTGAGTACCGGGCACTTTCCAATACTGCATCAGAGGTAGTTTGGCTTACACACTTGCTACGAGATCTTTGGGTACCTCTTTCTGGTTCACCGTTGCTATTATGTGACAACAGCGGCGCTATTTACTTAGCTCATAATCCAGTGTCTCATAAGCGGGCGAAGCACATCGACATCGACTATCACTTTGTTTGGGAGTTGGTTGCCTCCGGCAAGCTTCGGGTTGCACATGTACCCACCTCTCTTCAGATAGCGGACATCTTCACCAAAGGGCTCTCTCGTCCGCTTTTCGAGTTCTTCAGATCCAAGCTGTGCGTCGGCAAGCATCTGACGCTTAGCTTGAGGGGGGGTGTTAGACTAAATCAATTAGAAGATTTGATTTGATTATATTTTGTTTAGAGTTATACTTGGACTCTTCTACTTTTATGTCTTGTACTCTATTTATTCTCCTGATCATTAATATTAATCATTACGGAAAATCATTCTTTCATGGTATCAGAGCAAGTTCTGATCTTAAATTTTAAATCCTAAAAATTTATTTTCGCCGCCTCCCCTCCCTCCCATTTCCGACCAAACAACCAATGGTTTTCCGGTGACATTCCGGCCAGATTCCGGTCGCGGTCTTCTCCTCCGACGACCTTTTTCGGCGTTCCGACACTCAATTCCGGCGTTCATCGATGACCTTTTCCGGCGTTCCGACAACTCAATTCCGGCTTCTTTCGACGACCTCCGCTCAGATCTCCGGCGAATTGTCCTCTTGGGTTCTCCAGTAGTGAACTTCACATCACCGGCGGCGTCAATCTATCGCCGACGTTCTCTAGTTCCAGCGCCACCGAGTTATTCATCTCGCCGACAATCTTCGCGGCTCTCTCCGGTCTTCTTCACGGTTGACAATCTCCGCTTAGATCTCCTGCGAATCGTGGGTTCTCCAGTAGCAGATTTCAATTCCCCGGCGGCTTCTTTCTAAAGCCGACGTTCTCCAGTTCCGGCTTCTTCCGTGCATCTCCAGACCGATTCATCCGTCCGTCGTTGATTCTCGACTTCTATTTTCGTTCGCCATTCTTTCCGGCATGTTCTCCAGGTCGCCACCACGCTCAACAGCCACTAGGCGCGTGAGATCCACGCTTCCGCAGCCATACCTGCGCGTTTTTGTTACCCGCACGTGAGTCCACGCACCTACTTTCCTACCGATGCGTTTCTCCACGCGCGCGTGTTACACGCCCAGTCCCTCCTTGCCGCGCGTGAGTCCACGCACCAGCCACTTCCAGGCGCGTTTCAACACGCGCCAGGCAGCCTTTTTGACCATAAATTGTGTATTTGCTGATTTCTTTTCACGCTTACGGATATGGCTCATTTTACTTCTCAACGAAGTGATATTTTCAGATTACTGGTGTTTCTCATCATCAACAACAAGATGGATCCAAGTGGATTGTAGATTCTGGCGCCACAAAACATATGACATCTTCCCCTGCTGTTGTTGATCATGTCGCTCCCTATCATGGTTCTTCCAGTGTATATGTTGGTAATGGTTCTCAACTCCACATTACTCATGTTGGTAGTTCTCGGATCTCTAAATCCGCGTCTCTTTATGATGTGCTCATTGTGCCTGCTATCACTAAAATTTTTCTTTCAATTAGCAAATTAACTCGGGATTTAAATGTTGTTGTCTGTTTTGATGATCGCTCATTTACTATTCGGCATAAAATTACTAGTGAAACCTTGGGTCACGGTCACTGTGAAAATGGGCTTTATGTTTTAGACTATGGTGCATCTGCCTTGTTCTCCACTGTGGCATCCAATAAGTCGCGTGCATCTTTTGAAATATGAAATGCTAGACTTGGTCATGTACCGCATTCAGTTATTTCTGGTTTGCGAACTTCTG